>VWZO01018709.1:124437-143849 GCA_013396975.1 Bucco capensis | reverse complement strand
ACTAGATAGGTAATCTCATTGTAAAAGGAAATCAAGTTTGTCAAATATGACTTCCCTTTTATGAACCCATGCTGGCTAAGACTAATAATCGTGTTGTCTGACAGGTGCTTATCTATGGTTCCCGGAATGATCCTCTCCATAATTTTGTCTGGTATAGAAGTAAGACTAACTGGCCTGTAATTACCAGGGTCATTTCTCTTACCCTTCTTGAAAATAGGAACTACATTAGCATACTTCCAGTGTATTAGGACCTCTCCAGATTCGCAAAAGCATTGAAAAATTATCAAGAGAGGACCTGCTAGGACATCAGCCATCTCTTGAAGGACTCTTGGGTGGGTTACATCAGGCTCCATAGACTTATAAGGGTCTAATTGGAAGAGCAGATCATGCACCAGTACGGGGTCAGCCAGGTCAAGCCTGGGAATAAAACTGGATGTCCATCCCTGGATAGCCATTTTTGAGAGGAGATGTGGAATGTTTAGTCAAACCCATCACAAGCTACAGCATGCCTATTTATGGATTTCATTATAAACACAGAGGATGAGAAAGGCTTTTTGAGATTTATCAGCTTTTTGAGAAATCTGGACAGAACAGAGAGCAGAAACTGAGAGATTTTAGAGGTCTTCTAGATTGAGAGAACAAATCTCTGTCTTTTTTGTCTGGAAATACCAAGTGTGAGTCTGTGATGACTGAGGGAGTCCCATCTACAGCGTTCTCAGATTGGGCTGGAGCAGGAAATAAGTTTTTGGGATGCAAAAATAGTTGTCTCACTTTGGAGGGGGAAGAACAAACTACAGGACTATTGTGCCAGCCCAAGAATAATAATGTTCTTATACCTCTTTCCAGAAGAGTCTCACCAAGTTTCCAAATGTTTCAGTCACCCTGTAAAAGCTTGTAAAAACTTGGAAGAAATAGAGGAAAAAACAGGAAGTGCCAGCTTGATGAAACTCTGTTTTGTCCATGCTGGTAGGTGGGTACAACCACAAGTGAATGATGTATTTACAAAGCACAGGTTACACCATATTGCTTGTTGCTGCAGTCTTTATTTGGAGCTAGACTGGGGCATATGAAGAGAGGGTTTTGAGAAGATCAGGTCATTTTGTCTTAGGAAGGTCATAAGGATGTGTCATCCCCCCAGTCCTCCTCTGAAGCATGATCTGTGTCCTGGTTCCTCTTCAGAGAGAAGGAAAACTCATGCTGTTATCTGCACAGGTGAAATATCCTTGAATTTAGGAAGTGGGCTGCTGGTGCAACAGCTTTTCTCACTGGCACAGAAAGGGTCTTCATCCACGCAGATGCCATGAGCTTGCCTGCAGTGCTTCATCATGTCACCATTGCCTGGCTCTTTGAAAAATAATTGGTTTTGCTTAGTGTTTTCCAAAAGCAAACCTTAATCAAATTCTGCCATTTCACTTACTGATTTAAACAAACAAAATCCACACAAATATAGTCTTGGGTTTTGTTTTTTTTCGAAGAGGGGGGAAATTACCACAGGGATATATTCCAAACTTATGTCAGAAAAGCCACACTGCAAGGTTTCACTTACCAAGGTTTCATGTAAGTCATTCTGCCTGGGTTTAGTCCCAAGGCTTTCAGTTTGGATGTAAGCAAATGCAAGGCAAAGCTCTTTTGAAATTGCCATTTGGTATATATTTTTGCTGACACCATAGCAAAATGTAAATATTGTGTGAGTTTTCTGCAATTCTGCAGCTGACCCCAGGTAAACCATTGGTCTCAAGTGCACTCCAAAGGGTTCAGACCAGTAGCCAGCCTTTGACTCTGTTGTGCTGACGTTCAGCTTCGTAACAAAAGTCAAACAGTGATGGATTTATTTCAGTAACTGCCTAAAAAATTACTATAGCTAGTGCCAGATAAAAGAATCTTGTCTTTGAAGGAAAAATATCAATTTACATTATATGAATTAAGCATTTATCAGAGAAATAGTCGAACATTTCCCCGCAAGCTACAACTAGAGCTTGGAAGTACATCTTTTGTTCCGTGGTATTTGCTAGGCTTATAGATAAGTTATAACGAATATCTGCTTTCAATTAGGAAATTCAGGTACAATTAACCAGTCCAAGTGAACAAACAATGATTTCTTTAAAAACTCTTTTTTTTTAAATGTAACATTGTGGGAATCAAATTGCCATTGCTAGGATGTTTTCGCTTAAGGAAGCATCCTGTGAATTACTGCTAAGAACATGATTCTTTTCTTTCTTACCTTTCTTTCTTTCACACCTTTCTTTTGTACCTTTCTTTCTTTTATTTCTCTCTCTCTTTTTGGTTTTTTTTGGGGGGATTTCTTTGTTTGTTTGGGGTTTTTTGTTTTTGTTAAAGAATTTAACACATCTCTGCTGTGTATAGAATAGAGCCGTTTGGGTTAAGTAGAAGTAACCTTTGCTTTTACTGAACAAGATTTGCTTGCTGAGAACTAGACAAGTGCCTCCCAAAAATGAGGCATGCCTTCTTTCTGTGTAGGGAAAAAATGAATCTTCTTTCACTCCAAATATTTCAGCTCAGCCTGGATGACTAGCACAGGTGCTCTGAACCTGGCTCAATGGGAAATTACCGCTTCAACTCCTGACTGCTCTTCTGTGGCTTGTGCTGTGTGGAAAGTACAACTATGCTAAAATAGAAAGAAAAAGAGGAAGGAGAGGAGTGTTAGAAAACCCCTTGACACCCCGTGCATAGTCTGTGCAGCTGTACTGAGACTCTGATAAGTTTTGCAGTCCCTCTGCCCCTTCTCATCCAGTGTCAGGGGGAACAGGGATCCTCCTCCTCTGCTCCTTGCCTTGTGATCAGCCTGAGACATTTCCCTTCCAGGTGCCTTATTCCTGTTTAAAAAGACCTTGCCTGTGTATTTCCAGCAACGGTCCTTTCTAGCTTTAGTATCTAATTACATTATTCCAGTGTGTGTAGACATGAGTCCTTATAACTGTAACAGATACTTGAGCTGTGCTAATGAGTTATTCCACTACAGGCTTAAGCAGGCATTTTCATATTGTGTGTGCCTCACATGGATATTTCTATGCACACTACTTTGATAAATGAGCAGATAAAAAAAAACCCCTAACCCTAATGCTAGTACAATTGTCTCTTCTTTCCTCTCATCCCTCCTCACTATTCCCTCCAATGTGATTTTTTGAACCCTTATATGTTTTCAACTACTTTACCTCACTGGATGAGAACCTGAAATTCATCCATACACAGGATGGACTCACAAAGCTGGGACCATATTAAGCAGCTCATACGTGTCTCTCTACTCTTAGGTACATGGTCATTTGGATTAACACAAAGTCAGCACTGAAATTATTATTGACCCATCTTGTATCTTGGTTATTACAGGGTATCATAAAAAAACTGGAAAGCATTCAAATGGTTAGATGTCAAGGTAAATAATAGGAAAAAATTTTGCAAGCCTTAATAGAATTACTCAAATTCAGGTTACTGACAGTGAGTGCAGTTGTGATGATTCTGTTGCAAAAGAATAGATTTTATCGAACTCCCTCCTCTTCCCTCCACGATATGGAAGAGAGGATGGGAAAGTTTTGTGCCTCTGCTCATATTTGCTGTGGTCCACTGGAGCAATACTCACACTATACCCATTCTGAGTGACACTTGTACTGACCAGCTGCAGAAATCTGGCCTGTATGAAGGAACCTGACAGGATATTATCTCTTAGTATTTCTTACACTGTTGATTACTTCTTTGATGCAAGAGTCTGGGCGATTCTGTTCCTGAAAAGTATGTGTGGAGAGGCAGCTGCAGTATGAATTTCCATGCATTCCTGTGCACTCTTGCTTGATTGCAAAAGTTCTGTAGACCTTGCTGAGAAGGAGCACCACCATCAGACTGGTTTGATCAATTTTATTTGAAAAGACAATGACGCTTTACAGACATCAAGGGACACATTTTCGGGCACCTTTTTCACACTTCAAGCACTTTAGCTACATGAGTTCCATCAACATCAATGGGGCTCAAGCAGCCAAATCCACACGCATTGCACTGAAAATGTACCCCTTAGGGCCCAATTCGCAGCAGCAGAAACAACACAAACCATTATACCGCCAAGACTTTTGCTTCTGTGATCCATGAAGAGAGCAAAATACGCTTTGTGGCTCATTAAACCTTTTCACAGTACACAAGTGAACACATGCAGCTGGGTAATGGTTGGTGCTCTCCCACTCCAGCATGACGAGCAAGCATGCTGCAGTGTATATACATTCTGCACTTAAATATTGTACTGAGGTTTTCCTCAAAAGAAGACACATTAATAATCTTGAAACCCTGGTGCTTGTAAGGTATTTGCACGTTTCTCTGGAGAAATGTATTTAGTGAGCCTTTTAGCTTCCTGTCTGACTGCTCCAGCGATTAGCAAATCCATAATATTCTTGCTGTCTTTCTCTAATCTAATAATTATTTTTGGGCTGATAGCATAAAAGTCTTAATCTTGATTTCTACTGACAGAGAAAAACCTCAATTAAGCGTGAAGTTTCTGTATAAGGTATATATATGCTCCTCTTTTTTATATTTATTGCCTTCAACATATTTATTATTCTGCACAGAGAAGGAATCCTAGCATGTGAGACTAAAAAAGAGGTAGGTGAGGTCTCCAAAATAAAAATGAAAAATTAAAAACAAAGTTAAAACTTTACTCCTGGTTGATGGTTCCTGCTACCTCTTTCATTGCTTGCTGTATATGGGAAAAGATTTTCAACAGTCAAACAAGGAGTTAACATTTTTTCTTTCTTCATGTAAGAACTTTCATATGAAAAAAAAAATCTGTTTATCTGCTGTTCTTCACCAATTTTCATTGGGATAACTCAGTATCAGGTAATGCTGTAGTGTAATAGCTGTTTTTGTCTTGTATAACAAAGTAAAGAATTGATTTTAGAAGTTCACTTGCAAGCTACATAGTATTTCTTGTTATTTCTGCCTATTGTGCATTGGCATTAGTGAAGAAGAAAAGTTATTTGGTCTGTTATCCCTAGATTTGGGGGTAGAGTGAATTATCTGAGTTTTCTAAACAGCTGGGTTTTATAAAACAGTTGTAAGCCATTCTTGTTCATTGGGAACCTGCTGGTAGGAGGAAATATATTGGGACCTAGAGCTTGGGATTGGAACAAGTCCATGAGGAAAAAAAAGTCATTTCCATCTGTATCTGTTTGGTCCCAGTCCAGCTTTTAATGAGAAGTGATCCATGTAATAAAACCCATCACTGGAGTTGGCAGGCACAGTAGAGTGCCTGAAGACTGGATTGTCTCACGGTACCGCTATTTCCAGCGCTGAGTCAGCATCAGGAGCTCCCTTCCCCTTCTGTGTTACACCTGTGCTGAATCGATAGATGGGTGCTCCCAGCAGCTTACCTGGGACCTGCCAAACATCTCTTGGCCTTGCCTAGAGGAGGCTGTGCCCTCTGCAAAACCTGAGTTGGGAGGCAGCTTCATAAAAATGGAAACTCTTGCAGGATGGAGTCTTGAATTAATGGTTGAGATATTCACTCTTTTCTGTATCTTTTCAGTCAGTTTTAGGGTTTTTTTTTTGGAAGGTGCACACAGGCTCTCTATCTTTTCACCTTGCTTTAAGAATAGGTACCACACTCTTTAGAGTAATCAGATTCTCTTTGTGTAACCAGACTGGCATGTCATCGTCTTTGACATACATCAGAGTCTCCAGTGTGAAGGCACCTGAGATGTTCAGTTTTAAGGGCACCTCATGTCAGCCCAGGTTCCCTGAGACATAGCTAACAGGTAGGAAGAAGCAAATTCATTATCAGTTGCTAACTTTGCTATCTTTTCTATGATGTCCTGATTTCCCAGGATGTCCAGAGCTCAGTGAGACAACCTTAAATGACTTGAGAGCTGCACCCCCTGGACTGGACAGAAACTGTGTCCAGGTTGTTGGACTAGCTGTACAGCAGCTTGGTCAAAGCCAGTGACAGAAGCAAGGGTGCTGAAACCATCCTCCTCTCATCACTTTTCTTCTTTGCTTTCAGTCACTGTGACACAATTAATACTGCATTTCCCAAAGTTTTATTGCTTTGTTTCGATTGCATGTCTCAGAGGGAAAACCTCCTCGTTTCACCAAAGCGATTAAAATCACAAGAGTGGCAGGGATCAACACTTGCTTCAAGCTAGGGATTTGGGCAAATGACTTACTGTTGTTGCTGAAGCAGGAGCACTCATGTGTGGCTCTGGCTGCATCGCTTGTGCCATTCTAATTGGCACATAACGTGTGGTCTGGGGTGGGTGGCAGAGGTCCAGACCTTCCTCCCACGTGCAGTGCACTCTAACAATGCCAAACACAAGACTTGAGAGCGTCAGCTGGTGGAGAACAGCAATCATAATCTGCTGATGAGCTGGTCCTCAAAACGGATGCATTCTGCTCTGAAGACTGCCTGGGAAAACTTACCTACTCCATGACATCAAAAAGTGATATTTGTCCAAAGTGGAGGGAATCAGCTGTGTCTTGGCAGTTCACGTCACTGCAAAAATGAGCTCAAAGTCTGCAGTTTGCTTTGCAGCAGGACTGGTGGCTCTCTGCAGTGGTCCTTTGGGAACATGTTTCTGCTGTTTTATGGATGCCTGGTCTTAATAAGAAAACCAGAGTAGAATGTGACTATAGGTATGTTTTGATTACAGCCTTGATATATAATTTACCCTCTGAGACAAAGATTTGTCTGCAGTCAAAACACTCTAGAATCTCAAGAAACCGCAGTAAATAAAAAGAGAGGACAAACATCAGTATTTCATTAGGACACACTATTGTTTGGGGTTTTTTTTCTTCCACTGGAAAAAAAATTAATCAAACCCCTATTCATTTATATTTATCTTGTTTCTCATTTTGTTCGAGCCTCCTGCTTTAGGATTCAAGACTAATCTTTTGAACTGCTCTTGGACTTTGTCTCAGTAACCTTTCCACTCCATTTACCAAGGATGAAAGAATTGTTTCTCTCTGGGAAAACTAGAAAGTTCTGCCTAAATATAAGCTGCACTGCATGACAATTTTTATATTCACCACCTGCTTTTCCTGTAGGTCCTTATTCTATGCTGTATGCATGAAGATAGGTATCTCCCCATGCATGTGATAGGGTCTTCCATGTACTTTGGTGACAAAATCAGATAGAACATAGATCTTCTTTTGCTCTATTGCAACCCATAGTATCTATTATTTAATCTGATTCAGCCCATAGCAGGTCTATTGTCTCTCCTGATGTCTAATCAGCACTCAGGAGCATGTCCTCTATCATAACTATCAGCCTAAGGACTGCAATTTGGTCTATGTGATTTACTATGTAAGTTCTATGTTAAGTTCTCATTTTTATTGTTCTTCTAATTAGTATCTTGTGGTAGAATGACTTGATCTTGTGACAACTCATGTTTGTATGAGCCAACATATTTGCCACACTATGCGCTAGGGAATTACCTTGTGCTGTGCAAAGAGAGCAAGATAATGCATCATTTAGACTTTATTTCTTCATCTGAATTGAGGATGGATGATAAGAAAACAGTAACTACTTTTTGAATGTTATACAATATAAATGCCTGAGTATTAATTCTGCATCAATGTCATCTGTGAATGATACTGAAGGTGAACACTTGGCAGAACGTACTGTGTTTTGCAATCTTGTGATAGATCTAGAAACACAAAAACAAGGGTTTCACAAAACTGTGAACATGCAGAGTGGGACTGGAACAATCTGGTGATACTGGTTTACTGCACAGCTTGCCAGTGAAGGTATGAGGGCTAGTAGTTAGGACCCTCACCTGGGAGACATCAACCCCTGTCTCATTTTACATTCACCACTGAGAATGAAAAAGGGTTCCAGAGCTCAAGACTCACTCAAGCCCCATGTCTACAATNGATCGATTCTGTGATTCTGTGATTCTGTCTTCTTACAGAGTTGTGCTACCTCCTATTGTACTGTGCACCATTTATTTTTAAAAACAATGGAAACTGAGATGTTGCTTTACATGTTGTCATAACATGAAGGACAGATTTTCAGCTTTGTAGGAAATAACACTCTCTGTGGATCAGTTTCAGTTGAAAAGAGTAGAATTTGTGTATTTATTGCCCTGATGATTATTTATGCATACTATATAACTAATTCTAGAAATGCTTATGAAAATCCAGGTGAAGGAGGCTTGTGCTTATGTGTACCCTGCCAGCACAACTGATGTTTTTGGCACATGGAAATTTTTATAGTTTTTCTAATTTAGCTCAGGAGTTCTTTCTTTTACCAAAACTCAGGTATAGTAGCAATGACTATTGCTGATCTGCCTTTTCATGCTCTGGAACACACACTTAGGAAATACACATTCATTTTATAAACTCATGAAGAGCTTTACTACTTGTTTTTCTCTCCTTTTAACAGTATCTCTTCCTTGCTTCATTCCTGAGATAGTACCTTCTTTTTAAAAATTTTTTCAGAACTCAGATATAAATTCATGACATCTCTGGAGAGCATCCTTCAGAGATGTGACTATACTGCTTGAGGCTGACCTGACCAGTGTGCAAAGCCTACCTAAAGAATCCGTTCATATATCGGGAGACATCCGTGCATGTGTGGCCTAGAGTGGATGAAGCAAATAGTCCACACAGCTCAGGTAGACTCACCACTGCAGACGTCCTAGCAACTTCAGAGTTTTAGTATTCATCTCTTCACATAAAGAATTGTTTTATTGAGTTGAGTGCAATAAGGACATACTCATCATTACCAGCCCAGGATGGCTCAAGTGCGGAGCAATAGGGAAACTTGCAGGAGGAGGGAATCATTTTAAAGCAGTCAGATGTAGTATGTTTTGAAATCTTTCCCTGGCAGAGAATTAAACTCTTCAAATATGAAAACATCTGAAGAGTTTTCACTTTAAGCTGATTTTCAGAATCCTGAGACAACTGAAGGTTGTGGCTATTAACAGAGCAAAGCAATGACAGAAAAGGGAAATGGTAAAAGAAAGGATCAATCAGCAAGGGACTGTGAAAGGAGATGACTGGATTCATACTGCCATTGTTTTCACAGAATCACAGCATCACAGAATGTTAGGGGTTGGAAGGGACCTAGAAAGATCATCTAGTGCAACCCCCCTGCCAGAGCAGGATCACCTAGACCAGCTCACACAGGAATGCATCCAGGCAGCTCTGCAATGTCTTCAGAGAAGGAGAATCCACAGCCTCCTGGGCAGCCTGGGCCAGTCCTCTGGCACCCTTACTGTGAGAAAGTTTCTCCTCGTGTTAATACTAAATCACTTGTGGTTTTCCCTTGGTGTTCTAGCCACTGTATTCATATTGTGAGTTTAAAGATGCATGAAGGTCCTATTTAAAATGTTTTAGGGACAGATTTCTGCTTTTGATTTATTTGAGCCAGAGTTTTAATCAGGTTAAATAAAAAGGAGGATAAGTGCTTTTGCTAATTTGAATCCACTTTGAATTGGCCGCAGGACTCTGTGTTCCTTGCATGGTGTCATGTGACAATGACATCTGTGGCTTGAGATGGATCTGCTTAGAGTATTCCCTTGTATTAAGCTCCCTAAAAAAAAAAAGGCTTTTAAGTATAAAAAGACAGGGTTTATTTGGATTTAAAAAGAAAAAGACATAAAGCAAAATCCATCTTTTTTAAGCGGTGTAAACCCCAAGCAACCAGGGAAAGCAGTGAAGAAGTATAAAGATTTGTAAACAAGGCTGCCATCACCCACTCAGTCTTCTGGTGAGCCCTGGCTCTGAACCAGCTCCGTGACTTTCTGTGCACCAGTAAGCACTGCATCTTGCCTTTGGTCCCCAGGACATCCCCTCCATCCCACTGAGGCCCTGTTCCCTCTGTTCCCTGCCGTATAAGTGCTGTGCCTTGCTTGCTTGTTGTTGCAGCCTGAGGAAGCCTATTTCCACAGACCATGCTCAGAAGACCCCCCAGGAAAGGAGTCATCTCCTCATCCTGCACGCATGTGGAAGCACACCACAAACTGAGAACAAACGTGAAGTGCAGATGCCATCCATCATGGATGTCATCACTGAAGAGGAACTCAGAGCATTGCATCAACACTTTTTCATGTGTCTAAGGTTTTGGACTGTTCCAAGCAGGTTTGTCATGTGTTTTCAAATTTATTTTTTTTTTTTTAAATTTGCTTTTACATTGTCCTTCAACTATGTTTTTAAATTGATATCAAACCGAACACCCTACATGTAGAGAATTGCAAGTGGTTGCAATTAGGTGAGAATGAAAACTTGGTATCTACCCAGCAGGACACAGCAATCCTTCTCACACCAGAGGTCATCATGTCCTACCAGGTGTGCTACACTTCCTGAAATACCACAATGGACAGTGTCAATGTTTAGGACTGGGCTGACCACTAACCCATTGACAGATATTCTCTATTATCCCCTTTTCCCCACTCCAGGGAGGAAAAAGTGAGTTAACACAGAGAGAGACTTGTGGATTGGAAATGAAAATAGTAACAACAAAATGAAATAAATGTATTCAAATATATATATTGAGATAGATATATACCTATTCAAATATATACAAAGCAAACACCACATCAAAACAGCCCTTGATGGCAACTCTGTTACTGTCACCACTGATGCTGTAGCAGCAGGACTTAGCAGCAGAAAGGAATCAGACTAGAGGCTGGATCCTGGAACTAGACTCAAGAACTCTTGGATCAGGATCCAAGGCAGAACAGACAGAGCCCTGCTGCAGTAGAGCTGGGCTTCTTACAGAATCATTAAGGTTGGCAGAGACCTCTAAGAACATCAAGTTCGACCATATCTATCACTAACATGTCAATAAACCACATCCCTTAGTACCGCATCTAAGTGTTTCTTAAGCACCTCCAGGGATGGCAACTGAATCAGCTCCCTGGGCAGCCTATTCCAAGACTTAACAACCCTTTCAGTAAAGAAATTCCTCCTAATCTCTAATCTTAACCTCCCCTGCTGCAATTTGAAGCCATTTCTTCTTGTCCTCTCAATGTTAATCCTGGAGAAAAGACCTACTTCCATCTCTCTACAATCTCCTTTCAGGTAGTTGTAGAGAATGTTGAGGTATCCTCTTCTCCAGAATAAACAACTCCAGTTCCCTCAGCTGCTCCTCATAAGACTTATGCTCTAGACCTCTCAATAGCCTTGTTGCCCTTCTCTGGGCATGCTCTAATGCCTCTATGTCCTTCTTGTACTGAGGGGCCCAAAATTGGAACACCAGTGCTGTTAATTAGGTGCTAAATAATTCAATCATGTGCCTCACTTGCTTGGTTCCTAGGCCTTGTATAAAGACCCTAATGCCCAAGCTTGGTGTGAAAGTTTCAGGGACTGGCCCTCATTATTATACTGAATATGATGTATATGGCATGGAATATCTTGTTCTGACTCAAACCAGGACAGAGAGGTTTCATACCAGGTCTCACACAGAAACCTGCTTGACTTGCCGCGGTCAAAAGAGGTCCCACATGTCAGCTAGGCTACAGTTAAGGGGCCACAAGTACACTCTAGGGTTGCTTCAATCATGAAACAGACCCTGAAGTCCCAGTAAAAATGGTGAAAGCCCAGGTACACATCATCTTTGCTGCACTATGAGCAGGTATAGGTTTGGATGCTATACTCAGCTCAAGGGATATCTGACTGTACTGCCATAGCGTCAGGGTGTGTTCTGGGAATCTTGGCAGGAATCACGCAAGTGCTCTTTAACAGAAGTTGAAAAGCTGAATTTAAAGGATTTTTATTTTTTTATTTTGTTCCCACAGGACAGTTTAATATCACAACTCTTGTGCAAAGTTACGAGTTATTTGTTAACCATTCATGATTAATACCTCAGATTTAGGTACCACGTGAAAGATGAAACTTCCAATAATGTATGTCTCTTCCTACAACTAGATTTTAGCATTAAAAGCAAACGCAGAGCAAAAAATATAGTGTTATTTCTCTCCTTACAGCACCAACATTTTCTTGGCTCCCTCTCCTGAATAATGCTCATCTCCAGTCCTACTTACTTCAAGTACTTTACAGCCACAAGAGAACATGAGCAAATGCCAAATGTGGAAATATAAACGCTTAAAAATGAATTCTACCAAATGGGGTCATTCTTTTTCCCTTAGAAGTTTTCATCTCTTCTGTCTTCAGATTCATAACAGATAATCAGAATGTCCAACATCCAAAAGATCTCTAAGAGTGATGTGGACAGTAAGGTATGAGTTTGACAGATGTTTCAGTTATAAAGGTATAAAGCTATTTTTAGAAGATCTGCTGCCTAGATAACTGCTTGGATATTTCATCTGTATTTTTCAAAATATTTGCTATCAGTGTAATCTTCAGTTATACTATGCTGCCGTGGGGTATTGAAAAAAAATATTTTAATGATTAAGATCATTAACCTTAATCAGAGTGAGGATTTATGTTTACACTGTGTATTAGTTTCAGTATGAAACAATGCTTCTTTATACTTTAAGTGATGTATTTGCAGGCAAGGACATTCAAAGTGATGCTGGCAGTTTCAGGGTGTAATTTGACTGTAAAGCTTCTGTGGGGGTGACCCTACCAGTGTTTATTAGAAGTGTTTTCCCTGTGCCTGCAGCAAAGCTTAAAAAGTTATTCAATGAATGTAGTTTTTTCTCTCTTACATAGGATGTTTTCTGAGAACTAAGGGGAGAAGGTATCAGTGAGATTATAAGGCTGATAATAAGTAGATGAATAAAGCAGGCTTCTCCTCCTCACCCCTCTCTCGTATTGAATAGTATAACACCTATAATTTTAGTCCCTTTTTTTAAATTATCCTAAGTGGATTCTGTAATATATGCACATTGATCTTAAAACTGGATACTTGTTGGTTCCTATTCTGAGGTTTGTCACATCTCCCAGAGTCATGAAAAAAGACCCCTCCAAAAATAAGATGATTCAGCATAAAACTCTCCCTTAACAGGAGAGGCAATCCAGAGAATTATCACTCTGAAAACTCCCCATGAGCTGACTGAAAGCCTACACATGCTTCAGATGCTGAGTTTGAAGCTTTTGTCCCAGCTCATTGAGCAGAGCACAAGAGCTCATCAGCCTCACAGTGGGTGAATACAGGAGCCTGACTACCTTGTCCTTCCTTACCCATTCCTCTAATTCNTCTTGCAGGTTCTATCTCCTGGGGAGTCCTTGTGCTGTGCCTTTTGCAACTGCTCTTGTCTGTCCCGCATTGGCCTTTTCAGTCATCAGCGTGCTTGTAAAAAGCG
Organism: Bucco capensis; assembly: GCA_013396975.1. Classification (NCBI taxonomy): domain Eukaryota; kingdom Metazoa; phylum Chordata; class Aves; order Piciformes; family Bucconidae; genus Bucco; species Bucco capensis. Next base: position 130,647 of record VWZO01018709.1, on the reverse strand, counting down.
CTGATGAAAAGCATGGATGGAGCCCTCCCTGGATCTTCGTTCGTGAAGCCTAGCCATGATGATGATGATGATGATGATGATGATCATGGGTGCACAGCCCAGTTACCTGAAATCAAGTGGAAGTCTGACCTCTCATTTAAAACTACATGTGCCATGCCAACTGTGTTTCTGTATTTCTTTTTTTGTCCTCAACAAAAAGTCCAACAGCTAGAACAGCCTGAAAGAAAAGATGTTTTCTTCAATATTTTTAGCAGTAGGAAGATTCAGGGGAACAGTTAGTTTGTACCTTCAAAATTTCCGCTTTAAATTCTCCAGTATTTACAATTGTGGTCTCAAACATAGATATGCAGATAAAATTATGGGCTTTCATAGCTCTGCACACAACAGGCTTAGGACAAGAAATGTAGCATGGGGGGGGGGGGGATTCTTTCATTTTTTTTCACAGGACAGCATTTTATTATGGTGTTTCCTGAAGATTATCCTAACCATTCTGTGTGTTTGGTTATCAGATAAAACATCTATATCCACTGTACTTGTAAATTATTTGAAGAATATCAATTAGCTCAAGATGTTGACTAATTAAAAAGAGATCAGGAAAACCCACCCCTTTAAAAGACATCTTTTTATGACTAAGTGGTGTAAAGTGTAGTGTCTTTGTGATTCATTGGCATGACTGTCATTAGGAAACGAGGCCCACTGAAACACAACAGTATTTTGTTTTAATTAGTGATTATCTCAAGTATTGGGATACTCTTCTCTCTTTCCATAGCAGCTCCTTTAGGAGATTTAGAAAGAAGCTCTGTATGGATTATACATATATATGTATGGAAGTAGCTCAAGAGGTAGAGAAATAGTCTTAGATTTGTGAACGACAGGTTGCTACTTCAGTGGCCTACAAAATTCCTTTATAATCCTGGAGCTGCAGTTAGGCACTAACAGGGATTAACAAAAATGCCCGTTGAATATGGCATTTTTGAATTCATCTCCACTGTGATGACTTATATATAAATCAAGCTTTAGTGGAATTTTCTTTCAAATGACATCTGTGAAGTCAGCTCAAAAAATACTTGTCATTACATTTCAGAGCTAATTTTTAATTCCCATTCAATATGGAGCTTTTTAAGTGCCTGGTACAAAAGAAGTTTGTGTAATGCAATATTGAATTAATTAAATGAAATTACTACTAACGTTGTGGTTTCATGTTGTGCAGAAGACATTTAGGTTGCAATCGTTATTTGGAAAAATAAGAATTTGGTTCAGATTTGCTATGGTTCACTCTGTAATACGGATTTTGTCTTTGCATGGTAAGACAATTTCTTGACCAGATCTTTAAAATTTACTGTAGCTTATAACAATGAGCCTAGATTGGGGTTGTATGCAGTTCTTCAAACTGAAATCTTTCCTTTCTTCCACCAAGTGTGTTTTTGATTAAAACCCATTTTTATTGTTGGTGTGTATTTCCTGTTCTCCACCTATCCTAATTCCCACTTGTCACATAAGGACTCCCCTAATATGATAGATTTACGGAGAGACCTGTTAACATAGCAATAACCACAGCTTCCCTCTCAGCTACTGCCTGTCAGCATATACCCCAAAGTGGTACAAGATGGTTCAGGTTTAGTGACATCTCCTTCTCCCTGTTTTCTACACAGTCAGAATTTTGCACAGGCATGGTTGAGATCCAGCTATCTGTTGTGTGTAAGCTGAGTCAGAAGCCAATGCCAGCTGTTTGCTATACATGACCAGAGGGGAGAAGTGGACAGGTATTTAACGGTGATATCAACAGAAAAAAACAGTTTAGACAGAGATTTCCTCTCCCCTCAAGAATTCCCAGTCATAGAAATACAGTCCTGCTAAAATCACAACAAAAGGGTGGTAGTCTTGAAAAGTGATATTGAGAACAATAAAAATAAATCATTTGATTTGATGGAAGTCTGTGATTTCTGAGCTGGTGTTAGCCTGAAGGAAGCTTTATGTATTATTTCATTATTTTGGCTTTTCTAATCCATTAATCAAGTGGATTCACGTTCATGTCAGTATTTCTGAGCTCAGAATCCACATCAGGAGAGAGTAAAAAAGAATTTAAGAATGGACAAAACGAGAGGTATCACACATAAAACTGATGGAGAAAGAAATAAAAAGAGGCAAGGAGAAATCAGTCAAACTCTGTGGAGGAGACCCCTTGATTTAAACAAAGCTGTACCAGTCTCATTTTGTATGTAATTTCCCACCCCTCTGCTTCTACCACATGTTGAACATATGATTGTGCCATGTTGTGGGATGCCACTCTTTTGATAAAATACAGAAATTCCTCTTCATGTTTTAAGCTAGTTAGAGTGTGATCCTTGGGTCACATTTGGGATAGGTACATAGATTTTCATGCTCTTAGCTGCCACTGATTGACTCTGGATAAACTGGCTGTTTGCTCCTAATATCCATCCATTGCAGCAGAAAGGAAGAGTTCCAGAAAAAAGTTCAGATCCTGAAACGGAGTGTATGATCTCCTGCAGTCCACCTTTTCACACATTAAAACCAAGCAAGGGTTGTGCATCTTGACAGCAAACATGAGCCTGCTGGGAGGTCAAATGCAGAAAAGGGTGGGCTGTTAATAATTCCTCAGTAGCAATATTGTTTAAAAGCCTATAACACCCATGTAACATCAGTTTTTCTCACATAGGTTTTGACTTGGATGAATAGATGAGTAAAGCACAGAGTGGTGGCTGAGGTTGCGTAACACATAATAATAGTGCTATTCATGTCATGGAGAACACATAATCACAGACTATACTGGAAGAGAGGTGCTATCTGAAATGCTGTCTTCCTCATCACTGCACTTCCCTACTTTATACTTGCTTCATTAATCACTAGAACATTGCTGGAGGAAAGCTGGTGGAGGTGCAGGTTGTATCGTGGCTAAGCTTTGCGAACGAAGATCCAGGGAGGACTCCATCCACGCTCTTCACCAGCACAGATAGCACCCTCAAGCCTGCACAGAGCTGAACCCACCCTTTAGTCCTAAGGTTCATCTGCCAGGGCCTAGCAAGCTTGGATGCTGGCAGCCAAGTCCTTAGGACGGAGGTTTAACCTCTTAGCTGGAAGGCCTTCCAGGGCTAAACCAGCTCCATCTACCCGGGTTTGGAATCAGAGTTGTCCTTCTCCTAGGATGACTGCCAGAAGGCTAATGAGCACATCCTACCCATACAAGGATTCTAGGAACATGGGGATCACTCCCCACACTTTACTGTGGGCAATGAGTTTAATGCTCCCTCTGCTGTGGGCACAGTTATCGCACCAGGGGCCACAGGAGACCACAAGGGATTTACAGACTGTGCCTGGAGGTGCAGGTATGCCCAGTTAAAAGGACAAGTTAGTCTTGCCACAGGATGGGAATTTGAGGTTTTTTTGTAATTCTGTCCTGCTCAGACTCCATCTTGGGCCTGGGTTTCAGGGACACCCTTTGCAAGTATCTCTTATTTCTGATCCTCTGTGCTATGGCTGCGTGGAGCAATTCATACTAACCTGAGATAACTGGATGTGGTGCTTATCTCTGAGTGACTTAGAGGCATGAACCAGATGGAGAAGGATTTCATCACTGCATTACCCTAGAGACAGTCTGAACTCACTCATCTACAAAAGACACAGAGCGAATGAATAACTTGATAACACCTCTCAATTTGAAGATTGCTTCTGGATGAATGACTTACTTGTCTGCAAGTACAAGTACAGGGCTACCTCTCTGACATGTGATAAGAACAGAGAATCTATTTCTTCAAAAGGGATTTTTCATTTGATGATATCTGGTATGTGCATAGGGTTTTGAAAAATGCTCTCCCCTGCATCTTTGTTTCACCATTAATTACAATTAAATACAAAGATAAAATTTATGTTCAGTACATTCAGTTCGGTTCTCTATACTATTTCACAAGTAAAGCTGATATTTCTATTCGAATGTGTTTATTATTATTAATTATTATTATTATTATTGTTATTATAGTCTAAATAATTCAGTGAAAGATTAATGTGACCACATAATAGCCTATGGCCCCTCAGCTTATTTGTTATTTGTTGCTTTGTTCACAGTTCCTAATTTGCTGATGGTGCTCAGTACTCACTACTAGCTCACCTGTTATTCTTTTATATTCTGTGCCCAAATACTCCCCAGACCAGCATTGATAGACACAAGCTGGCTGCACAATCCTTTCTATAACAGCTCTTTGCAAGCCCACACTAAACATACATTCAAACAAGCACTTGTGCACATCACTGAACAGAGTTGCTCTGTTCATTAAGTGCTGCATCACAGTGTTGTTGCAAGGAAATTTTTATTGTTGTCAGAAAGCTGCTGGTTGTCTGGCTGGGAAGAGACTTTGAAAGCACACTATATTCTCCATCTTGTCTTGCCTGGAGGACAGTAAAGCTGTCAGACACAGGAGGAATCCATTTTCCTTCTTTCAGATGAGCAGTTTAGATGTAACAGTGCTAACAACATTTTCGTAATAGAACATTTGATTACCACTTTTTTATCTTCTACCACTGCTTTCTACAGGCTGGAGAAAATGGAGGGATCTGGCCCTTTGCTGGTGGGTCTCAACCCAACTAAGGCTACTGAGCTCATCCAAGACTTTGATCCTAAGATACCGTGAATGTGGTCTTCTGCTTCAGAGGATGGATTTTCTGGGATAGAGACCTGAGTGAACAGTGGCTTGCTTTTCAGAAGGGGATAGCTGAATGAGGTCCCCTTGGAGACTTCCCAGTGCCTCAGGTGGAGATTCACTTCTGTTCATCATGAGGTTTTTCTGTGTGTATTTTTCCACTTTTTGTTTTATTTGGGAGGGGCTAATATTGAAAAAGGCACATGTGAAATCTCCTTAAATTAATTACACACCCCCATGATCCAATTTTTATCAGAATGTGATAGATGAATATCTGTACTGCTAACAAAGATGGGGGTAAGTGTAGGAAATATTAGGCACACTGACCAATATGTCCTCCACCCAGCAGCTCAATAGCTCTGCTTACATCACTAAACTTTTCTGTAAACCTTACCAGCTAATTAGAATGCATTAAAAATGACAGTGCCTGGTGATTGTAGGGCTGAAAACCAGAGATTGTAATGTCATACAACACCACGCAATACGTGAGTCAGTCGGCTCCCTTTGAAGGCTCTTCACATCTGGCTGGCTGTGAATGAACCCACTGTCAAAAGGGCTGCTGCTGTAGTACCTGGTTCCTTATGTACTAATTACAAGCTCTGAAGGCAGGAGTTAGGAGAGTCTGGGGACTTGTGGCTGAAGTTCACACGGGCTGGTGAAACAAAGGATGCCCTGTTCCTCATTACGCTCCTACACTTAATTAGGAAGTGAGTTTGTTGATCACTGGCTGAGTTAAGAATCACTCATTTATAGCAGAGCACTTTGTGATTTTGGTGAAAGTTTATTTAAATGACATCTTACACTTCGGCCATAAGGGACATGCCTTTATTTTATCTGAGTTTAAATACGACTCTTGTAGTCTCCTGGTATGACGGAAAGAGAAACAAGGGTGTTTTGTTCCATGGGCCAAGCAGGGAGGAGGAGGGAGGGGTGGGGGGGGACCAGGGGAAGCATTTCATTGCAGAGCTTGGTTGATTGTTTGGGGATTGGCACATTGCTGTGTGAGCATGGGTGAAACATTTAGAGATTTGTGCCTTGAATTTAGAGGAGAGGGCTGCCACTGATGGTAGTGCCACTCTCCTGCCTTCTGGTGGGGAGTTCAAGGTCAAAATATTTTATTAGACAGCTTGTCATGCTGAGCTTGGGTGTGGAGCTCTGTGAGCTGGGCTAACACTTTCCCTGCTTCTACCACTGGCTATCTTGTCCGGAGGTCGATGAGACAGAGGTGGTGGCTGCATGGGGGCTATTGACATTCAGAGAGGTTTCATCCTTTGAGAGGTAAATGCTGCACAAGTTCTTTCAATGTAGCTTGTGCTGGGAGTCAATTGCTTCCCCTTCTCTGTTACAAGGATGCCATTAATATCTAGTGTCCTTGTAGGAGCTAGCAATTCTTCACTGCTAGAGCCAGCAGAGATGAATGATGGACTGTTTTGCTTGCCCAGAAACAGAGGTCCTGGGCTCAGACACACAGTGGCAAGGGAATCAGAAGAAAGCAGAGTGGAGAAAAGCTTTAAGAGAGAAAGCGAGAGTGAGATATAATTGGGGGGGGGGGGGGGGG
>VWZO01018709.1:86011-120136 GCA_013396975.1 Bucco capensis | reverse complement strand
GAATCTGCTCCATGATTTTCCCAGGCACAGAGGTGAGGCTAACAGGTCAGTAGTTCCCAGGCTCCTCCTTTACACCCTTTTTGACAATGGGTGTACCATGTCCTTCTTCCAGTCACTAGGGACTGCACCTGACTGCCAGGACTTCTCCAATATTATTGAGAGTGGCTTGGTGACTCCATCAGCCAATTCTTTTAGGACTCTGGGATGCATCTCCTCAGGTCCCATAGACTTATGTATATTAAGGTTCCTCAGGAGGTCATGAACCTGATTTTCACATACAGTGGGAGGGACTTCACTGCCCTGGTCCACATCTTGTGGTTTTTTAACTTGGGATGTGTTGGGAGAGAGGTTGCCAGTGAAGACTGAAGAAAAAAAGTCATTGAGAACCTCAGCCTTCTCCTCATCTGTTGTTATTAGTTCTCCATTCTTGCTCTTCAGGGGGGAATGTTTTCTTTGACCTTCCTTTTTTCATTGATGTACCTGTGGAATCCCTTTTAGTTATCATATCTAGCTGTGATCCAGGACAATCCCCAGCTCCTGTCTACAAAGCTGGTCACCTCCTATCTTCTATTTACATCACTGATTGTTTTTTTATCTCTATCTGATACTTTCACTCTTTATTTACCTTGTCTTGTCTTCTACTTATTTCAGACAGTCATGATGGTTGTAGAAACCATCCAAAATTTGATTTCTTTCTTACAAACTGATCCAATTACAGCCTGATATAATCTGCAAATGTTACTGAGATACCTGTTTCCACAGGTTAAGACACATGAATGTGCCAGAGATTGCCCCACGCAAACTCTTCTGTAGCTGATTGTGTGCAGTTTTGTTCCTGAGCTGTGGATCCTTTGTAATACTTGGAATGAAAGAGACATGTAGCGTATCATGATTTATTACTGAGTTTGCTTAATAAATCTGTGGTAATTACTCAATATAATTTATTTACCAAACTGGTACTTCTGCAAAATATCCCCACATGTTTTTTTCTTTCCTTTCATTCATTTTTCTTTCCCTATCCTGATGTAGAAGGGCATTTTTTTCCCTCTACGTATTTTGTAGAAGCGTGAAGACAATGGAGATTTTTTTTTTTCTTAGCTTTTTGGAATGAGTGGGTTGTAGAGGAATAGAACAGTTTGCAGCTTCTTAGGATGAGGAGGAATAGCACAGACTGCAGATAGCTCATTCTTCAATAAAGAAGGCATATGCTAGAATAGATGATCACTTAACTGAGTTTCACTCCTTCCCAAGTTCCCAGCTTGGACTGTAAACCCAATAGCTCCTCTTTCATCCTGTTTCATTGGTGAACTAGGACCTTATGGGACCTACTTTGTGGAGCATGTGCTCAGAAAAGCAGAAGCCATCAGAGCTCTCTGGAGCATGGCTACATACATGAATATGCAGAGATAGTGTACAAGGCTTCTCAGCACCACAGGCAAAAATGAACTTTCCTGACCTAAGGTTGTGAAGTGGGAGATAGTAGGGGTTGAGAGAGAGCAGGAGAATGGACCATGCTGGAGCAAGAACAGAGCACTCTGCCTTGTAGAGGCAAGCCTGCTGCTTTTGCAGCTGTAGAGGATTTACTGACTGCTCCTAGGTAGGCAATGCTTTTCCTTTAGCTCAGCACTTTGCACCTCCTGCTTGGCTCTTCCCTCAGTGACAGCTACCAACCTGTGGCATTGGCCTTAAACTGAGTGGGGTTATGAGTATTTTACATCCTCACAGCAATCTGCTGTGCTAAGCTTCTTTTGCTCATACATCAAAGTTAGTCTTGAATGTGCATGAAGGACCTAGTGTGAAATGCATCATTCTTCAAACTGCTATTTAAGATGAAATTGCTTGAGGGTGTATAATATTTTGTCTTTTTGTTTAGTTGCAGTGATCTTCAATGTTAAAAGAGTATTCACTTCATCTTAATTTCCCTGGGTTTGATTGATTTAGCTGAAATGAACCTCACTGGTTTTGGATTAAATCACTTGCACATAGATATTTTTCATGTGATTTAAACCTGTGGGCAAGTTCTGTGAAAACACATAGACTACTGAAGGCACAGCTCAGGGCATTCACTACACTTGTAGAGTCATGGGAGTGCAAAAACTCAGTGTAGACAACTGCTTGTTTTTGTTGTAAAATGTCTGTTCTTTTTAGTCAGAAAGAGCTCCAGTGGTCAGTATGGGTGTTACATTTCTGTGCATACCACAAAGTTCTAACAGATACTTCAATCTCAAGAAGAGTACTGACAATTTTGGGGTTATGACTTCATTCTTAGTATGAGAAAAGGTTTAGATTATAATCATATTACCTAAACAATACCATAATAATACACCTTCACAGATTAAATGAGGGTTTGAGCTGAAGCTGAGGATCACTACAGTTCATTAAATGGAAAATCAGCCTAAGAAAGAACAGTAGTCTGAAAAACTTTATGAAAAAGCTTCTACCTTACAAGAAGCCATGCATCACGGTAATACAGTGACTGTGCAAATGCATAGCTTTTTGGAGATACTATTTGCCAACTTCAGTTATTTCCGTCTCAGACAGAATATCTGTCAATGATGAAGATGAAATCTGTTCTGAGTTACCAGAATTACTCCATATTTAACATGTGTGAGAGAAAGTAGGTTTTAATCAATCTTTTTACAGCAATGGAGAGCTTCCATTATTTGTTGTGAAGATGACATAGGTTTGTAATCAAATGTAACTGAAAACATTCTAGAGATGAGATAAGCAAAGTATATTGTATTATTTTGATATGGTTCTGCAGTCATTTAACAATCTCCTAAGGACTAGCAGTGATCAGCAGAAAACAGCTTGAAAATATCTTTATCTGTTTACTGAATTACATATTTGTCTCATTAGTGTTCTTTTGCCTGCTGTATGATGCCTTTTTTTAATGAGTGTCTTAAAAATTCCAGTTGCTTCAGTGCTATGAAGATCTCTCTTCAGATCTCATTTCTGCAGAATTTCTAGTCTATCAAAACTGACAGATACAGGCACTAAACAAACAAATGATACACCAGTTTGAAATTTCCAAAGATACTTCACTTTGGCAAAGGTGTTTGTCAGTGCTTGTCAGCGAAAGAAGTCCAATATTTTAAAGTACATTTAGCTTCTCTGAGGAAAAAATATTTTGTTTTAACTTCTGCTCCCTGACAAATTTCTCCTGATTAAATGAGTCGGCAATGGCATAAATGCATAAATTCTGTTGTGGAATGAGAAAGGCAGGAAAAGAGAAGGAAAAAATAATCACTTGTCTTTCAAAGTCTGTGCTGGGATCCAGGGTCCTCAGTGTATTTATAATTGGTACGCAGAAGAAACAAGAAGTGGTATAAATAAGTTTACTGATAGGCAAATGGTTCAAGACAGCTGAATATAAACCCACTTGCAAAGATTGTTGGAAAGATTTTCCAAGATTGACTATTAGGCAACCTGATGAAATTCAGTCAACAGACAAATCCTTCACTGTACATACGCTAAACTTAATTTAGTTTCTTTCACCCAGAAAAAAAAAAAGCAAGCTTTGGCCATTACTTTGGGTAGCTCACTAAATATGAACTCATTGCTGCAGGATGCTATGGAAGCTAGAAGGAAAGAAAGGTGTGAAAGAAAGGAAGGTGCCAAAGAAACAAAGAGAAAAAGAAAGAAATGTGTGAAAGAAAGAAAGGTGTTATAGAAAGGTGCTATAGAAAGGTGTGAAAAAAAAAAGAAAGAAAGGTGCAAAAGATAAAGAAAGGTGTGAAAGGTGCAAAAGAAAGTTGCAAAAGAAAGAGAAAGAAAGGTGCAAAAGAAAGAAGGAAGGTTGCAAAAGAAAAAGAAAGAAAAGAACATTTTTTCTTGTTAGTGGCTGTTTTATGGAGAAACTATTGTTCACCTCTAAAAAGGAAACAGTTAAACCAACTGCAGATGGTTCAGTCTTAACACCCTCACTGAGTTCCAACTGTGTCTTGCAGAACTGCAGATGATGCAACTGTTTACACAGGACTTTCCCCCCTGCAAAGAAACAGCACCAGTGAAGTCATGACAGGATTTCCCAATCCCTCTTCACGCAGGACTCCTCTGAGAGCAATTTTAGGTGCATTGGGAGCATGAGGCTGGAAAAAGACACAGCTAGCAGGCTGTGGTGAGGCTATCCATTTTGTGTTGTCCTGTTGAGCTCAAGTTAGCAGTAAACCATCTTTGTGTATAGCCGTGGATTTCATGGCATTGTTAGGCCCTGTGGTGGATCTCCCACTTCACTGATTCACCAAGAAAAGTCTCAACAAAGGAAACTGAATACAAATATTCCTCACTTGGAAGTGAACAAAACTTAATCCCTTGGATTTTACTCAAGGCTCTGTAAAGAAAATTTTCTATGAAAAAAAAACAACCACCAAACAAACAGAAATATGTCATTTCTGCCTCTGTACACAAGTGGCACCAAAGCCTTGGATGATGGGTTGACTGGCAGTCAGCAGTGAGTGTGTAGGCACATGGATCCAGTCTTCCTATCATCAGAATAAGATGATGGGACTACACAATTGTTCTTGGAAGGCAGATGTTGGGGGAGAAACTGGAAAGCATTGGTTCCTCATCTCTTTATAGGGCTCCAACACAAAATCCTATGTATTTTCAACCTCTGCCATGAGTACAAAGCCAGGAAATTTCCCAGATAGGCTTCTATATTGGGTTAGATTTTTGTCTTGACAATAGTTTAAAATCACAGACTCTTTTTAGGAGTAATAATTTATTAACTCAGTCTAATAAAACTTTTTTGTTTTTCAGCTTCAGTATATAGCTGTAGATCTTTCAGGTAAGATGAAATGCAGGCTTTTTTGTGAGGACTGCGTTCTTAGATTAATTCCCATTAATGTATGTAGGAATGACCTTTAGCTTTGGTTTTCATCCAGTACTTTGTGAAGATACAGCTGCTTTTGGTCATTTTTATGAGTGAAAATCTAAATAATGTTTTACATCTATTAGACTAAATAGAAAAGAAATTTGGAAGCAATTCAGTGATGCCAAAAATTAGAAGGATATATGCAGGAATGTAAATTACATGCAGAGATGCTATGGTTGTAAGGATAAGTGAGAGCAGATGTTAAAATACTGGGAAACTAGTGCTGCACTTTATTTGGCACTGAAGATTTAAGTCAGGTTTCCCTGGCCTTGACTGTACCATTTGGAGGGAATCTTAACTGATGGGTCCACAAAGGCAATACAGAGCTCTGTGGTCCCACTGCTGGGTCCTGGAGCTGGAGCTGTGGTGGTCCAGGGTGAGGCAGGAACTCCTGGAAGTGTCTCTTTCATGTTAGCTAGTCTGTAACAGCAAGAACCCTTTATTGGAGGTATTATGTGGTTTGAACCAACTTCCAATCTTTAGCCTTTGGCAGAATTATTTAGAAGGGATGGGAGTAAGGATGCTCATTTAGTGATTCACAGTTCATTGGATTAACTTTTTTCTGTTGCTGTAATAGACAAAAAAGAAAAAAAAGACTGCAAGTTAGTAACACATATTACAGCCAAAAATCTGTCTAGACTGCTTTGCCTATGCCAAACTACCAGGTATAAAATACTTCACAATCAACTGAGACTTTCAAGAGGATGGTATAAGAAGATCACTGTTTGTTCAGTTATACCGTTACGTGCTAGATCTTCCTCCCACTTCTGCTGCAACAAAATGTTTTTAACCTCATTGTTAGCAGGGGAGATGGAGAACTGTGACAGTGGCAAAAAAGGTCAGAAAGTCTGTCTCTATCCATAATGATCATAGGCAGAGAGCTCACTGTTCATTTAATTGGACATTATCACATCAGCTGAAACTGTTCTGGCACTGCAAGCCCATACTCGGTGCACACAGAAATAGACTAAATAGGCTAAATAGACTAATAGGCTAAAGGTCTATTTCTTTCTTTCCAGGCACATGCACTATTCCCAGTAACCCAATTATACAGCTTTCTTCACACTTTATCCATAAAAAGCTACTAACATATCAAAAACAAGTGAATCCTTACATCCTGCCGTTTTATAGCTCATAAAGCCAACTTCACCCATTTTACCCAAAAGTGTGCAGCCAAAAATGGGACAAAGCCAAAGAAAAAAGAAATGTATGTATGTCTGGCTCTGTATATGAATTATGACTATTCAAGGGAAAATAAATTGAAATGATTGCCAAAAAGCCAAGTGTGTAAAGGGACAGCTGGAGTTTTATGCTGGAGTTTACAATGCATTACTGTTCAATAAAAAAGAGTCCTTTACAACAGCAGCTCATGCATCACATCATGCATAAGCTACCTCTGAATACAGAGCACCTTCCTCAAAGGAAATGACATTTTCTATCGAATTTGCTATTAAAGGAACAGTAGGTGATCTAGCTAGATATGTGTCATGGTGTGGAAAAGATCTGATTCCAATGCTTAGAAAGGCTTGGTAGTGGACCTACGAGTTGCAATGATCCTTTCCTTCCCAACACACTGCTCATGTCTCAGCACTTAACCTTTTGCTTTTTTCAAGGGTAATGGGCTTTAAAACTCAGGCCAAGGTTTTCAGATTTGACAAGAGCAAATAGCTACTTGGGGGTTCACAATGAAGGAGGATAGAGGAAGGAAGAAAAGGTGGGAGGACAGCTAAATCTTTGTCCAAAGGAAAGCTGGCTCTGCTTATGTTCAAATTGTCTGGGTGCCTTGAATTCTCAGAGAAGGTTTGATGCATAAACAGTTATTTTCCATAATGGTCATAGACTCATAACAGTCAGAAAGGACCTTCAAGTTCATCAAGTCCAACCAACAGCCCTACACTGCTTCTATCCCTAAATCATCCCCCAAAGTGTCACATCTACCCAATTCTTGAAAACCTCCAAGGATGGTGACTCCACCACCTCCCTCGGCAGCCTATTCCAACACTGCACCACTCTTTCATGAATAAATTTTTCCTAATATCTAATCTAAACTTGCCCTGGCACAACTTGAGCCCATTCCCTCTACTCCTATTGCTAGTCACAAGGGAGAAGAGGCTGTCCCTTTACAACCTCCTTTCAGGTAGTTGAAGAGAGTGATAAGGTCTCCCCTCAGCCTCTTCTTCAGGCTAAACAGCCCTGTCGATTGAGCTTTGTTGGTTGCTTGTAAGTTATTACCCTTGGTTTATTTTGTGTTCTACCTGCCTGCAGAAATGGTAATTATGGGTGTAAAAACTTTACACTTCTCCCCTGTTACTAGTTGTCAAAATCCAGGGATGTCAAGAATTGGAATAGGAGGGGAAAGAGTGGGAGACTGGCAAACGAGCAAATAACATGATTTTAAACAAAAGTGTGTAAGGAAGTGGAACAGTCAGGACAAAAACATCCTGACTACTGGGAGCACAGGTATTGGTGTTCAAAATAGCATGAGATCATGGGAACAGCACTGGTCTGGCCACTATGGTTTAGCCATTAGAGATCTCTGCCTTTCCATGTGCCAAGGGCAAATGACCCATGCAGACACCCTATAACGGTTGTGTTGTTGACCCACTTCCCTCTGTTGGTCCTGAATTTCATCCAGATATATCTCCCATCTGCAGGTATGAATGGATGTTGGCTGAGATTGATCACTCGTCTGGTCTGTCTTTTGAACTTAGTATTTCTCTACATTTCTGCTGACTTCAAGGATGCCTCACTTGGGCTCAATGCAAAGCAAAATCACAAACCCAATGCTCATCTGTGTCCTGCTTCTAAAGACAACAGCATTTATGCTGTCACTGTACTATTTTGCTGTTACTGTATATCCTCTAATACTTTCTTATTCTCTCTGAACTCTGGGATTATGTAGTGTTAAGTATAGAGGGTTAAATTTGGTAGTATTTCAAGCATTCATGAATTCCATATATTACGCATGATATTTAATTTTCTTCCAATAGTTCCACGAGTCCTTGAAGAATGTGGTTATAAGTACTGCTCAGCTTTCATACTTGCAAAAATGACCAAATGGTAGAGGAAGTCTGAATATATGGACTGTAGATTCGGAAATGAGGAATAGGAAATCTCCTGTCTGATAAATGTCACAGCAAATCATGATGGAGGTGCAAAATGTAATTGCTTCCTGAAAGTGATCAGGCAGATGAGAAGAAGCATTTTTGATGTGTTTCTGAGCAGTGCACAGGATCTGGCTAAAATGTGGCTGTTGAACAGTCATGCTTAGTAGTAATTACAACGTACTCAAATTCATTGGATTTTGTTGCTTGGTTGGGAATTTTTTGTGAGGAAAAACATAGTAGTGTTAAATAAAAAAAAAAATCTTAATTAAAATGAGGAAGACATGGAAAGGAACAGCCAAATGAGCAAATAAAATACTTTCAGATGGCAATGAGATTTTTCAAGAAGGCTCAGTGTAAGACATAACCACCTATCAACAAATGAAGCTACAATGAAAGGAAACACAAGGTAAAAAAACCCAGCCATTATTTGATAGTGTAGCTGAGGCTGTTTGGTAAGCGAGGCTACTGGGAGTGAAAAGAAACTTTCTTTAAGGAGCAGAGGCTATTTGCCTGTTTGGGAAGCAGGGAAACAAGAAAGGATTATAAGCAAGGGAGGTTGACTGGAAATTTCCATAAAAAATAAAAGAAGAAGAAAACAAGTAAAGAACAAAAAGGTTTCAAGGAAGAATTTTTAAAGGGAACAAAAATAAAAATAACCCCTTTTTACAAACACATATATCTTCCAAATTGTCTGCAAGGTCAATGGAAGATGAAAGGATAGTGGAAGCGCTTGGGGAAGATAAGGATCTGCAAAAAGCTAAATTAATTGTTTGTATCAGTGCTCACAGAGGAAAATCTTTGAGAGTTTCTTGCAGTGAATAAGTCACAGCAGCTCCCTGCAGTTATGGCTTTGTGATAGGCTTGAGGGATTCTAAATCCAGGCTGCTTTCAACAGGTGCAGCCCTATTCTCTTCTCACAGATCCTGGCCATGCCATCCTTCTCCCTCCCTTGTGACCCGATGAGCATCCTTGCAGCCATACAGGCAGCCAGATCAAGAAGCTAATCCCATGAATTATCAGGCATGGGTTTTAAGACAAAAGAAATCAGGTTGGGTTTTTTGTTCCCTGTAGTGCATAATTAAACAATGCCAAGGAGTTGTCATGAGTTGACCCAGGCTGGATGCCAGATGCCCACCAGAGCTGTGCTATCACTTCCCTCCTCAGCTGGGCAGGGGAGAGAAAGTAGAATGAAAGACTCATGGGACAAGGCAAGGAGAGGACAAGGACAAGGAGAGATCACTCAGTATTTACCATCATGAGCAAAATAGACTCAACTTGGGGAAAAATTAATTTATATTACCAACCAAATCAGAGAAGGGTAATAAGAAATAAATTCACTCTTCCTGTATTCAGCTTTACTCTCTGTTTCTCTAGCTTCTCCTCCTGAGCAGCACAGGGGGATGGGGAATGGGAGTTGTGGTCAGCTCATCACATATTGTCTCTGCCACTCCTTACTTCCTCCATGGGAGAGTGTCACCCATGAATTTGTCCAATATGAGTCCTTCCCATGGGCTACAATTCTTCAAAAACTGCTTCAGGGTGGGCCCTTTCCATGGGGTATAATCTGTCATGAACAGACTGCTCCACAGTGGGTTCCTCACAGAGTCACAAGACCTGCCAGCAAACCTGCTCTGGCATAAGTTCCTTCCTCCTCAGGGCTACATATCCTATTGGGACCCTGCTCCAGCACAGGCTTTCCATAGGAAGGCTGCAGCCTCCTTTGAGGGCATTCACCTGATCCAGCATAGATTCCTCCACAAGCTGCTCCATTGTTAACCTCCAAGGGCTGCTGGTATATAGCCCACTAGTGATGGGCTGTGCCTTGGCCACTTATGAATCCATCTTCTAGCCAGCTGGCATTGGCTCTGTTGGACACAGGGGAAGCTTCTAGATACTTCTTACAGAAGCCACCTCTATTACCCACCCTGGTACCAAAAGCCTGCCATACAACCCAATACAAGGGATTTGAAGGTCAACCAGATGCAGCTGGTGAATTTTTGAAAAGGTCCATCCAGGGAGAATAAAATTTCCTATCAAGGAATAATCAGGTCAATAAACTTCAGTGTGATGAGTGGGTATAAGGGAGATAGGCTTGCTCTGATCTTATGCCCTCCTATGGCCTCTGTCTGGGTTAGCAGACTAAATCTGGCCTGAAAATATGCCTTCATACTCTTTATGACATCAGAAGGAAATTAGCAGCAGCCAAAGGGCACCTCTTAAAATTTTATGGTTTTAGGCCAGTCTCAGGGGAGTTGGAGTTGTAGCAACTTTCTCTAGTTTTATGGGTTTGAATGTATGCTGTATGTAAAGTATGGTGGTGATTATAGTGGTCAGTTGATTTTTCCAATATAAACAGTTAACAATAACATATTTTGATGGCATTTTCATGTAATAACGGAGGAAGAAAGAAGTTTTTCTTTTTCAATCCACTCTCCTGTTCCACTGTAAAAAGTAAGTAAAAAACGTGTACCTTTTACTCTGTGCAAAATGACAGCAGTCTCCCAGGAACTAAAATTAACAAGGTCTGTCCTTTTCCCCTGCAAAATAAATCTTTTGATCCACGCTGAGACTAAACAAAGATTTCTCTGTTTACTTTTGGAAGCACTAAGCATCAAGACACTAACACTAGGGGATAATCCATTAAAGAAGCTTTCTTTGTGTTAAACTCCAGCCTTTGCAGAAGACTTTGTCAACAAATTGTATTAAATATTGCTATGTTACCTTAGCTTCCTTGTGGGAAAAGTGCATTTGTAAATGTTAATTGATGTTTAATCGTCTTTAAAACAAAGGAGAATGAAAGGAGTAGCAAGTGTGCATCTGGAAGCATTTTGTTTTTATCAGCAGTTTCCCCACAGTTAAGGACATTGCATTTCTCCAGCTCTTGTAGTTGGTTAATTCACATTGCAAAAGCTTCATCACAAGGTACAAACACTGCAAGCTTAGGAAATTTGTTCGTGACTCACAACTTCTACAACCAATGAAAATTTACTGCTAAGCTGAAAAAGGAAACCTACTGCACACTTCCAGGCCTGAGGCTGCAGAAGGTATCAGCTGCAACCACCAGGATAAATAGTTGCATAGAAAGGAGAACACAATTGATGTCAACCACTAGATCTCGGCAAGAGTCTGGGACTTACTAGAGGGCAGAAGAATGAAAGCAGATGGGAGACTTAAACTACATCAAGTGATTTAAAGATGCACGGATGAGCCTTTTATTACAGCAGATGATGGATGATGCACCAGCAACTAATGCTGGCCGTCCTTGTAAGAATTAATTTGGGGGTCTAATTAGAGCTAAACTGTTACTTAGTCCCCTGTCTGTGAAAGAAAATCTAGCCACTTGTCCAAGGGCATCTGAAGGTTTCAGAGAGCTGTACAAAGAAGGAAATATGGTTATGCCTGGCTTTACTGTGTTGTTTTTAGCATGTCTGCATCTCATTTGGTCTTAACACGCTTACTTTTCTTCCTTTTTAATGTAAGCTGCACCACTTGCCTCAGCATGATGGTCAATACACAAGGCTCATTAAATGCCTACACCAGCATTGACTGCAACTTTAATCCTTGAACTATTTTATGAATATTCCCTGCCTGGACTGTAATCTGCCTCCAGACAGACAAGATAGTGGTGTGCTGATGCTCTGTGCTCCTGCTTATTGTCAGCAGTCTTGACAAATACATTTTATTTCTCTTTGAGCCTGTATCAACAAGCCAGAAGGTGCTGTCAGTGTCTGCACTCAAGTCTTTCATTCTTATCTGTATCATGTCTTGGGGTTGAGGAATTCAGTGCACATAAATGTGTTGGCTTGTTTTGATTAAACATGCTGTGGAAAATCCAAATTCAGCACCTTTACAGCCACAGGAAAATGGCAACAGTATTTCCACCAAAAGTAGTATAATTTGTTGAGGAGTTGTATTAAGCATACATATGCCTATTATGGACTGGGTGAAAAAAAAAAAGCATCATGCTAATGTGCTTGCTAAAAACATGATCAAGACTGGTTTTCATTCACACCCTTGCCTGTGTCGAAGACCTAGCAGTCTGCTAATGAGACTATTGAACTTTTTTATTTCATTGCTAAGTCGGTGTGATGAGCTGAGGTTTTGAAATCCCATGAAATTGTGGTTAAAACTGTCATGCAGTGAATCTGTCACTGATGTCTTCAAAGATTGCTCCGAGCATTTTGGTCTGAATTTTCCTTCTGCTTTGCCTCTGAAAACTCGTAGCTATTTGCTGCAGCAAGTGGGGGATACCAAGGGATATGTATTTAGACACCAAATCCTAATCAACAGCTCCAGCAAAGCACTCTTGAGCATTTCTGGGGCATCGACTAACCAGAGATTGCTTCCTCCTCCTCTTACGATGACAATTTGGGGTTGCAATTTTAATGGTGTTGATCTCCTTCAGGGTGCTCCCAGCTGAGGCTGTCTTAGTTCATCATTTAGTCTCAAATTTATTCCAAATGTGTGACAGCCAAATGATGATGGTGTTTAATTTTTTGTTGTGGTTCTTCTAAGGGCTGTGGCTGAAGAAACCACCCTGTACATAGGCCTTTGCAATATTTCAGAGACACAAGTTCCCAGTCACCCTGGGGTTCCTGCTAACTCCAGAGGTTTATGTTCAAAATCATCCCTGAAACTGACCTAAAAGTTTTGGAGATGCATATGGTCTAAGAATCAGAAATAGAAATGCACTGGGGATGCAGACCACAGCAATGTGAGGGGTAACTTCACCAAACATCTATTTGGACAGACTATAATTACTATTGATCAACTTATGCCAATCAACCAGTTTGCATTCAGGTCTTCCATGTTAACCTCTTGATCTGTGCTCTGGATTGATGCTACTGGTAGCAGATAGTCTCTATTTGTGTAGTGTAGTGTTAAGGACAACACCTCACATCTTCATGGGATAGCACTAAGGAAGATGAAAAATTAGGAAAATAGAGGACAAGATAGATAAAAATTTTGCTGTGTTAGCTCTGCTGATTTCATAAAGAGGCCGTACTGCTGATACTTGTACCTGGACACGGGTGTAAAAATCATTTGGCCAGCTTGCTATAAACATCTTCTTAGTGCTTCCCCCACATCGCATTCGTCTCTGCTGAACTCCTGGATGAAAAATCAACCCAGCCAAGGCCACTTCATAACAGACTGAGATCAGGTTTCTCATGTGGACTAACTCTTGTTTTTTGTCAGACTTTTTATTGACAGAACAGTAAAATAGAGTTTGCCTCTTTTGTGTGTGGTTTGCGTATTTAGGGGTTTTTTTGTTGGGATTTTTGCTTGGTTGGGTTTTGTTATTATTATTTTGTTTTCTTCTTTTTTTCCAGAGACACTGCCCAATGAGAGCTTGGAATTTACTCAACAGAGTGTTTGGATACAGGAAAGTTAACAGACTTTAGAGCTGGGAAGAAGACATTTGAACTCATAAATTGTGAGAGTGTGCCATAACGTCTATGAATTGTAATGATATTTAGGGACTATGTAACTGGGGTTATATGAAGAGGTAAACTTTTGGGTGTCTGTCACTCGCATTGTATGACTACATCTAATAATAGTAAAGGCTTCTTGTGAGGTTCATTCTCCTTCCATACTTTATTTTTTTTTTTAGAGCAACACAGTGAGGTTTATGCATTGAAGCAACTTTAGAGGATTTGTATAATACAAGTGCCCTTATTGGAAATCTTCTGATATTCTTCAGAGTATTTTCCTGCTACATGGATTTCTGTGTACTTGCCTTTGCAGTCAAATCATGATTAAAGGAGAGGACCACCTAAACCTTCATACGTCTTCCTTGTTTAAGGGGACAAGTAAAGGATAAGAAGCAGGAGGAAGAGTAAGATCCATATAATTTTGAGCATAGGAAAACCAATGTTCAAATGCACTACTGTAAATTTGGTAGAATTGAGACTAACAGTTATGTTCCCCATCCCAAGGCAAGTGTCCTAACTTCTGTGCTGAGGTTTCTCTTTCCCATCATGTTCCCTCCTTAAAAGCTCAGAAGTACTCCTTTCCATCCCTGCTACCTTTTGCATACATTGGTCATCGTTACCTTTTTCTTGGACCTGGGGCATGTTCAGTCCTGGAAAATAACAGTTTTTAGCCTGTTTCACTTTCTTTGCAGCCCCAAACAAGGAAAGTAGCTTCATTTACACTTTCACACCAAATCTCATGCAAGAAATCAAATGTGTTTTTCCTTTGTGTTATTGTCAAATAATCTGTTAGATCAAACAGGAGGAACCAAGCACTCCTTTTGCTGTGTTTGGAGGGAGTTCAGGCTATTGCATTTGTCATGCTGCTCAGATGAACTTACTGCCACACACGAACACAACGGAGCAGATGCTGAATAGCATTCACAGTCCCTGAAGAAGCTTGTTACACACTGGAATCAGCATGGACCTGAAAGTGGTTAAAGAGGTTTATTTATTCTTCTTTCTCTTCTTGGATGGTAAGGGGGAAGACATTTCTTTCTTTTTCTTTTTCTCTTTTTTTTTTTAGCAGTAAACAAAACAAGATATTCACATTCACATTAGAAAATGGACGGATGTATCTCTTACTGTAAAAATAAACAGCAGTCAATGGCTGAATGTGTGGCCGTAATAAGATACATCTATATATCATATGTGGTTTCAGACAAAAGAAGAGAGAATAAAGGACTGCCTCTAAGTCAGGAAGTGGTCTGTGGAAGTCAGCAGCACAAACTATGGTAGGTTATTTATGCTGCTGTTTCCCAGTCATGTTTGATTGCATGGTCCAAATCACAGGAATTTCTGTTACCTATTTCTGAAGTTCCTAGAATGTCCTACTTTATACCAATAACTCAAGCTTCAGTGGTGCTCCCCTTGCCAGAAGACTACCACCTTCTTTTCACTGTAACATGCCCAAAATCTAAACAATAATTATGTTCTATGTGCTTTGCCTGAATTTTTCCATGCCAATTGTGTTGTCATAGTTTCCTTATCTTCTTTCCCCTTTGGCATCTCCTTTGGGGAAGAGATTGTGTGCTTTGTAGGCAAAGAATTGAGCTTGCATTCCCTGATGCGACAGTAATGATAGCAGTCATGATAAAAATGTTCAATGATTCAAGTCTCATGTTAGATGAGAATCCAAGCTCTGTATTGCTAACACTTGTAGGGAAACACAAGGGCACAAGAGATGAAGATTTTTCTCCTGTGAATTTTCTTCATGGAAGGAGAGTTTTATTATATGGTCAAGTTATAGTCATCATTTGATGGTTTTGGTGGGATTGATCTCAATAAGCTTCAGATGTCCAGAAAGTAAGTACCTAATACAAATTGTATTCTTTGGTTTCTCTCTGTTGTTGGTGGAAAACATCATGTTTTTTCAGGGAGTATTCCAATTAACCTATCTTAAAATGGAGTATGTTACCTATCTGTTCTTCTGATGACTACTAACTACTAGAATCATAAAATCATAGAATGGTTTGGGTTGGAAGTGAATTAAAGTTCATCTCGCCCAATACTTCTGCCATGGGCAGAGACATCTTCCACCAGCCAGATCAGGTCACTCAAAGCCACATCCAACCTGGCCTTGAACACTTCCACATATGGGGCATCTACAGCCTCTCTGGGTAACCTGTTCCAGTGCCTCACCACCCTCACAGTGAGGACCATCTTCCTTACATCTAATATAAATCTAGGGTTTTTTCAGTTAAAAGCCCTTATCCTATCTCTACATGCCCTTGTAACAAGCCTTTCTGCACTTTTCTTGTAGGCTCCCTTTGAAGTACTAGAAGGTTATTTCCCAAGACCCTTCTTTTCTCCAGGCTGAACAACCCCAACCCTCTCAACTTTTCTTCATGGAGGAGCTGCTCCAGCCCTCAATCATCTTTGTGGCTCTCCTTTAGACCCACTCAAGCATGTTCTTGTCTTTCTTGTGCTAGGGACTCCAGAGCTTAACATGGTACTCCAGGTGCAGTCTCACCAGAGCAGAGTAGAGAGGCACAATTCCCTCTCTCAACCTTCTGGCCACACTTCTCTTGAAGAAGTCCAAGATGTGATTTGTTTTCTGACCTGCAAGAGCTCATTGCTTATTCATAGTCATTTTTTCTTCCAGCAATACCCTCAAGTCCTTTTCTGCAGAGCTGTTCTCAATCCACTTGATGCCCAGCCTGTATCTGTGCTTGGTATTGCCTCGACTCATGTGCAGGACTTTGCACTTGGCCATGTTGAACTTCATGAAGTTCACGCGGGCCAACCTCTCAAGACTGTCAAGATCTGATGGCTTTGCTTCCCTCCAGTGTGTCAACTGCATGACATAGTTTGGTCCTGTCATCAAACTTGCTGAGGGCACACTTGAGTCCACCGTCCATGTCACCAAAAAAGATGTTTAATAGCATTGGTCCCAATACTGACCCATGAGAATTCTCCCTCGTCACTTGTCTCCACTTGGACCACAACTCTTTGAGGGTTACAATCCAGTCAATTGAGTCTATTGAGTTAAGATAAAGAGTTTAGACTAGAAGCTGAGGAGTAAATAGCAAAAACTCAGCTAAACTAATCCTAGCCCAAATCCCTGGTAGTTGATTTCTGGGATCTCTATCAGACTAGAGGATGCTGTCATCAGGGGTACAGAAATTAAGTCTGAAATGAGAAACTTGGGTGAATGTAGGGGGAAAATGCCAGTCAGATTGCCTTGAAAGTATCGTTCCTTAACCAGATGCAGGAAAAGATGGAGTAAGCATCTTTTAAGAAACATCTATAACTTGCAATAAAAAATTTGTAGTATTAAGATAATTTTTTTTTTCTATTGCAAGGCTTGATACTGCTAAAGAAACCAGAAAAATAGCAATTCAAGCAATTCTTTTTATAAGCTGGCAAAAATAACACATTCTGTTACATCCAGGGCGCTGTTGCTCCATATTTTCCTAGCAAACAGGTATCTGAGAACTGCACTTCATAATCTGAAATTTATTGAAACATTGCCTCAATACATGCAGGATTGTTACCTTTACTCCCAGCAATTCAACCTTTCTCTCTGTGCCACACCTGGGTAGAGATGCAAACACCTGTATCCCACCTCCTGATGTCCACACACAGGCACAAGACGTGGAGGAGATTTCAGAGTATCGGGAGGAGTTAGGTGTTTGATCTGCTGCACACCACAGCAGCTGGCTATGAGCAGCAATGCTTCTAGACCAGACTTGCTCTCCAGTTTAACAGTTATAAACACAGGTGGAATGCAAACAGGGCTGCTTGCACCTGGCTGTCTAGACATCCTGTTCCTATAGCTATCATCTGTGTTGCTAGTATCTGTAGCCGCAGGGAAAATTACTGAGAAGGCAAGGCTGCAAAACCTAGCAGA
Organism: Bucco capensis; assembly: GCA_013396975.1. Classification (NCBI taxonomy): domain Eukaryota; kingdom Metazoa; phylum Chordata; class Aves; order Piciformes; family Bucconidae; genus Bucco; species Bucco capensis. The sequence goes on along the minus strand of VWZO01018709.1, from coordinate 102,829 downwards.
ACAACATAAATATGTTTACCTCAGAAGATACAAAGGATGTGATTGCACTGTGGAAGCAACCTTTGTTTCATCCTCCAGCTAGCCTGCTGATGGAGGAGTTGGCTTTGTCTCTGAATCACCCAGCCATTAAGGCCTTGGTGACCAGTTCCTTGTATGGTGGGTGAGGCTGGATTGATTTTGGTTTGGGTCAGGCAAACATCACACCCGTGTTGGGTTACCTTTCCTGCCTCTCAAGATATATATTTTGTGAATATTCCCTAATAAAGTTGTCTTTGCTGTTATACCCTGAGATGCAGAGTCCATGCTTATTAATCTGACCTCCAACAGTATCCATTGCCCTTCAAGCAATCCCTGTGAAGGCAACAGCCGCCTTGTATTTTTGCTGTATTTCTTTATAACGTGGTTTCAAAGGATAAAAGGATACATTAAATTTTGTTTCAAGACACAATCTAGCTGGCAACAGTGCAGTGAAATGGAAGGGCTTTGCATGGCTATGGGTTCAAAGCTGTGGAGCTAAACAAACTGGTTGTATCTCGTGGTTACATCTTCTTGACTGCATGGAGTTCATCCAACTCAGATCATAAGCTCTTTAGGAAGACAGGCAGGATTCGTTCTGGTCCAGTAGAAATTGATTTATTCTGGTGACTGTTACACCAGGATCTCAGCAGCACCACCCTCTCCCAGATGTAGGAAAAATGTCCATGACTAATGTCACTGTAAACATCTGCAGATTGTGGCCATGAAAGTTCTGCACCTTCCTTTTATAGGTACCCCTTCTATTTCTTAAAAAATGTACCTTTCTGGGCTTTGTTCACTCACAGGTTATCTTTCTTATTTTATCTAATGCTCTGTCATTAGTTTGCAAGGCCTGCTCATGTTTTTTGGTCCCTCCAGAAAATAACCTAAACTCTGCGTTGAATTGTAGGATGCATAATTCCATCAGCCACACTGTCCTCATAAGACTTCTGCTGCAGATAAATACTCCTTTCCATAAGAAATAACAACATGGCATTTTGTCAGTTAAGCTGCCTAATTACATTTATTGATCTAATTTGTTATTAAAGTCTTCAGTATCTTGACTTCATCCAAGGTCACAGTTATGGCATTTTCCAGTAGCTATTCCATATTTTTTTGTTACAGTTTGCAGCAACTTCCCATAATTTTCCATTTTCCTGAGGTACTTCATGTTCAGAAGACACTATTAGCATATTTTACATACCAGGGAAACAGATTATTAAGGAGATAGAGCAGCTAATTAATTGCTTAGGGAAAAATATTAATGAAGAAACTGAGTTTGACAAAAAGAGAGATCCACAGGAAAAATTAATCTCCCATTTGTATTTTGCTCTATGAAAGCTTTAATGAATACACTTCAAAGAGTGTACCTTTCTCCAGCTATGAAAAAATAAATATATTCTCTAATCAAGAGCTTTGTATTTAGTACTTGGAGAGAGAGGACCTTGTTTTTGCATGTGTGGTGATCATGCCTAGAGAGCTAAACTTTCTTGGTGGATGTGATCAGATATCTACAGTAGCAGATACCAGTACCTTCAGATACCTCATTTTCCTTCTAAATGCTTCTCTAAACGGGTTTACTGAAACTATAGTAGGGAAAAAACCCTACAATTTCTTCTTGTAATGCTCTAAATTGTAATTTGCACAACTGTGGAAAAGTCATAGCCTTCCAGTTACCTCTTGTAAGTGCGAAATTTTAGTGCCAGAGACAGCTTGGTTATGTAAAAAATGTCTCAACCCTTCAAGAAAAAAAGGCAAAAGAAGAAAAGACATTTATAAAGAGATTTTTTTACTGATTTAAGCAGGAAGAACAAATGTTCATCATCTTATCTGACAGCTTAATCATTTGAATATAAATAATGAGATTTTGCATATGAAAGTCAATATAATTATAGTAGATCTACTGCTTGCTTTTTAAGACATGTGACGTAGACTTCCTTCCTAAGATTTAACTGTATAAGGTGCTCCTGAGCATTCCTCCAGGTATTTGGGACTTTTCTGAAGAAGAGAAGCTGTAGGTAACAAAACCACAAAAATTCTGATTTTTGTCTTTTTCAAGTAAGCAGAGTTTTGTGCAAAAAACCCCTGGCTATTGATGATAGGCAACTGCACAGATGTGTGTCCTGGAGAGTGCTGTGCACAGAAAGTAGAGGAGAGGAAACACTTTGACCAGTTAAAACATTTCAAAGACTCAGAAGTCATGCAAAGGAGTGTATTAATGAACAGCAGACTGCTTTCTTACATGCTTTCCCTTCTCCTTTCTGAATACAAGCTCTGCAAGGATGAGACTTGTCAGTGCTTGGGCAGCACTGTCTTTGTGAAGCCACTGCAGTCCAAATTCCCCTGAAGAGAGAAGCAGAAGCTGGGCTAGAAGAAGGAAATTACATTTCATGCTCTAGTACTAAATTATGTCAGACATGATAGCTTAGTATTCCCCAGTCTGAGACTGGTGTAATGAAAGCAATCCTGAAAAAAAGCTGATATTTAATCATATTTTCATTTGAAATGTTAAGTTAATAAAAGGTATCATTTTCTTTGTTTTGTGTGGTTTTAGGGATAACTACTACCACACCAGCTTGAAGGTATTAAATCCTTCCTGGTCTTCCTACTACTTCTGTGACCACATCCAAATACCCAGGAAAATTTATCAAGCTGGAGGCATTTTGCTGTCAGTTCCACATCCTAAAATGAGCTGAGAGCAAGCTTAATCCAGCTGTTTTCTGGGTACTTAACTGTGTAGTCTGATGGTGGTAGAACAGTTGCAGATGCGCAGTGCAATTATGTCTGTATGATCCTAATTATTTTTCCAGCTGCCCTTACTTTAGATTTTTCCAAGAATGCACAGTTTGTGAGCAAGTTGTAGAATGAGCTATTTTGCCTTTGTGGGATAGTGAATTTATAACCAGACTGGGGACTACTTTGGAATCTTATCAATTCTTTCAAGATTTATAGCATAGTATTTCCTCTGCAAATGGATTTCTAACATGCAATTTGTTTATATTGTAATCCCACCAATTTTTGTGGAAGAAACCTTTAAAATGAAAAACTGTCTTTGAAGTAGGAATTGAAAGCAGTCAGCTCAGCAGTTTAAAGGGGTGGAACTGATGAAAGTTTCTGTAATTTTTCATCTGAGGAACATCATATTCGTGACATGTTACCTGTACCAGTTGAGTCACCTAATGAAACTCACATGGGAGAAAGGACATTATCTCTTTGGCATCCACAGCAGATGTATTCCAGGTCTGGACAGGGATGCTACAAAACAAAGAGTTTATATGGGGCAAAACAGCTCCAGCTACTCCTGGAAGTATTGGTTAAAAAGTGTAAGTTTTTGGCTAATGCACTAATACACCACAGGAGCATACAGGAATCTTGTTATTAACCCTATGTTCCAGCTAAAGTATTTTTGGGGGAGATGTCATTTTATGACAATCAAGCAATCACCCAAATTTTTTTTATATCTCTTGTTTTTATGATTAATGTTCATAAGTCAAAGCTTCAGTTTTCTGTTGGAAAACTGCTATCGCATGAAAAATTTCATCCAAACAGTTTGGAAGAATATAGAGAAATGGTAAAAGACCATCTAAGGAAAGTGCTAGAAGTTTGAGTTTGAGATGTAAGAGAGGGGAATCAGGAACTTCGAGGAGCTGACAAACAGAATGGTCTATTAGCACTACTACAGGTGGGAACTTAATGCTGGTAACAAGATGTTCCAACTAGAAGAAACTACAATCGCAACAAGAAATCAAGGTTTTATGCTAGAAAAGAAGATTTTAGAGAAATACTAACTGACAAAGTTAATGTTTAAAAAGTCAGTTAATATTTATTCTTTCATGACAGTTTCCTACCATTTCCCTACAAAATATTATCAGAAAATGCTCTGCAAAGGGGGACAGTGCCGTGCTTTGGATCTGCTTGCAAATCACAAGCAGCTCTCCATTCATCTTTCTGGAAAAAGCAAAACAAGTATGATGAAAAGTTTTCAAGTGGGGAGATTTCACAAGCATTTTGCTTGGACACTAATGATGGGTTAAACCAGTTTGTTACTAGAAAATTGCCATTTTGTTTTCAAAAGGTCACTTGCAGCGCTGACAGCTTCAATGACAAAATATTGTCAAAACCATGAGTCCAAAAAGGTAAAGACACTGAGTGTACTGTCTGTGCACTGTGTGTTCTGATTTATTGGGTAGTCAATGTTGCAAAAACAAATCCGGAGCTATACAGAAGCTATGACTGAGAAAGAGCTGTATGCAGGATGGTACTTCATAACTTTTACTGTCTGAAATACATCATGTTGAAATAGTTTCTCAGGGCATTGCTCATTCCTGTTCCCGAAGATGCTGTTTACTGAAATGAAAAATTCAAATCCCAAAGTTCAGGAAAGAAAGCCTGAATTGTTCTGTCTGCTTTAGAGGCCACTGTTCCTCCTTTTCGTTTCTTTTCCCTTCTCTCCTGCTTCCATTGCTCCTGTTGTTTCAGCTGCTTCTCCATTTCCCTTTCATCTGGTCGATCCCAGCCAGCAGTGAGGGTCTGAGTTGCCATTCCCCTGGGGCTGGGGGCAGCTTTCCTGCACATTGCTTGCACTGCTGAGATAAAAAGACCATTGCATTGTTTAGCTCCTGTGATACTGCTTTCTTGGTACTTCACTCACACGCGCAGTGTCCCCTTCTCTCCTTTTGAGAGTGTATAGCATCTCCTGGCTTTAGGGAGAGAGTGAACACCAACCACAGCATGGATAATTACCTGTTGGACTTTTGTTTTGCTGAGGACTTAGTTGTCCAGAAAGGCTGTCCTGGAGGTTTTCATCTTCTTAGAGTTAGAGCCAAGCGCTTCCAGAGATCAGTTACTTATAAGGATACTATTGCAAAGCAGTTATCTCTGAGGAACCCTGCAAGTGGAGGCCATTTGTACTCTGAGACCCCAGCTCAAACCTATGTCTCTTTAAGGAGAGGCTCATTCCTTGTGAAGCTGTCACCCCACCATCTCTTTGACCAAATGAATAAACAAAAGGCCTGACTTCATGGTTCATGTATGTTCTTCTAGACTATAGCTCCAAAAGCTTTCCGTCCACCTTTTCAGCCAACAGCAACAAATGGCAAGTCACTGCCAGTACAGTTTGCTGTGGCTCAGGGAACCCCAGAGAACACTAAAAGCTGGATCATGTTTTCTCTACTTTGGAGAAGCAGGGAGAAGGAGCAGCTGTGAAGTCCCCAGAATAGTATTGAAGAATGCTGATTATGCAGATGATTTTCACATCTAGAGTGAATAACAAAACATATATTAGTACATGTATACTATTGCTCACTCTTTGCAAGTGTTGGAAAGTGTTGTCTCTGATTCTCCTCTTATTATTATCAATCTGATAAAATTGAGAAAAACTTTCCTTTGTTTCTTTTGTTTTTCCCCCCTCTATCTTTTTTTCTTTTTCTTTAAACCACTGATGTGTGTATTAGTAAATATCTATTATGCACTCAAACAGGAAAACAGAAATATCAGGTGATCAATTTGGAGTTTACACAGGAAAATGTATAGTGGTGAACAAAGATTGCAGAGCCTCTACTTGTTATCACAGATGGTCTCCACGGTTAGGGAAGATGGACACTTACTTCATACTGTGTAGAAACTATGTTAAAAAAAAAACCACAAATAAATGGTGAGGCATGGAGGTTGGGTTTTTGGTTTTTTTCTAAAAGAAAGGGTCAGCCAAACATGAGCAAATCCAAGTCTTATTCATTGGTATACTCATTACATGGGTAAAAATATAATAACATACCGAAAAATATTGACAGCGTAGTGAATACATTAGTGGAAAAAGTGACACTGAAAAATAAAGTCAAAACAAACCCATAAATTCCATGTTTGCTCAAGGTAGCTAGCAAATATACACACAACTTTGGAGCTTGCTTAGTGTTGTTTTAATATAAATGGAAAAAGAATGTTTTTGCTAGGCTTTTTGGCAGAGTTATGAGAGATGCCTGTGTGGGAAACCAAATAGACAAATAGACCAAATTGAAAACAAGGAGAAATAAATATTAGCAAAAAAAATAAAATGAAAGACCAAGTAAAAGTTATCTATGTATTTGAGATAGCACCTTGAATGAAGCTCCAACCCTTGGCTGTGATTTATTAATATAGTCTCTGGGCACTTGGAGTTTATTTAAACAGGGAAAGTAGTTGCTATGTACAACTACTATTGTTACTCAGCAACCTGTGGAGTTACTGAGAGCTGTGTCAAACTTCTGAAACCATAGTTACCACTATGCAATTAGTAACTTCTTCTTGTTGCAATATCTACTGTTGACAATTCTTACCTCTGTTTCCCTTCCTGATATGCTTCATTGCTATAATTCAAATCACATTATTTGCCGAAGGACCTGGAAAAATGATTTGTGGTAAGAGGGTGAAAGGTTTCTTTGCTGATCAGACACGCAGATTCTGAATAGCAGAGTAACCTTACCAGCAGTTTCAGGGGACACTGTGGAAAGCCTTCTGCACTCTTAAAATCAACATCTATTCAATCAAGATAATGAACCACAGTAATGAATCCAGTGATTGTCAACTGGAAAGACTAAGAACAGAAAAGCAGGTATTCACAACCCATCCTACACATAAGTAAAGGATGCTTGGACATTCTTGAGAATATAACATTGAGCCTCAGGGTCCCAGCTTTTTGTATACACTTGTGAGAGCTTACCAACATTTTAACATTAAGGAATATAACATTAAGATAAATTATAGATGTTAAATGAGTACGGGAAATCTTATAAACTAAAACTCTACAAGAGAAAAGAAAGATCAATGAATTGAGCATCATAGCACCCACAATGAGCAGAGGAGAGAGAGGACAAACATGTCAGCAAAGCAAGATGTAAATTGCCTCAAAGGAATCTGCACTGCAGACCCCTGGATGATATCACCTTGAATGATCACTTTCTTTAGTGTCCCCATCTAGAAAATACTTAGGTAAGCTCATGTCCTTTTCAAAATTCTTCAAACATAGATCATTCTTCATGACTTCAGTCAAAAAGTTATTTATTGTAGTGTCCTCTGAGACATAGAACATTGGTTTTGCCTTCAACAGAACCAGGTTGAATAGAGCAGCTCCTTCTTTCTCTGTAGTGGCTGATGACATTTTGTTTTCTCTTCAGTGAATTCCAGGAAAGGACAATGGTTACATGCTTCATGTGGGTTGGTGGTCCATGAGGTGGAGGTGCTTGCACCAGTCATAAGCACTCTGACTCACCATCAGGAGAAGCAAATACCATAGCATAAGAGAAACAGGATGTAAACTGGGGTAGAGCACTACATAGCTTTCTGTATCTGCACTAATTCTCCAGTGCCAGGTCAGGAATCTATCAGATATTGTCCCGTGCCACCAAAATGTTGGAGACTGGAGGAATATGTAGAGCTGAGGAAATGTCTTTCTTGCGTGATAATGACTTTCATGAGACAACTAAAGTCTGTGTTGTTGTGATAACTTTATTACAAATAATGTTTATAATTGAGACATCATTAAANAGCTGAGACAGTTGGGATTGTTCAGCCTGGAAAAGAGAAGGCTTCCAGGGGATCTTATAGCAGTTTTCCAGTACTTAAAGGGGGATTATAAGACAGAAGGGGAGAGACTTTTTAAGTGGTCAGACTGTGATAGGACAAGGGGGAATGTTTATAAGCTGAAGGAGGGGAAATTTAGATTGGAGATTATGAGGGAGTTCTTTACCCAGAGAGTGGTTAGGCACTGGCCCAGGTTACCCAGAGAGGTTGTGGCTGCTCCATCCCTGGCAGTGTTCAAGGCCAGGCTGGATGCAGCCCTGGGTGACCTGGGCTAGTGATTGGCATCCCTGCTCAGTGCGGGGAGATTGGAACTAGATGATCTTTAGGGTCCCTTCCAACCTGCCCATTCTAGGATTCTGTGAAAAACCATGACAAGAGAAGCCAAGATGTGTAGGGCCTCATTTTGCCATGAAAAGGAGTTTTTACCATCAGATGAAGAAATTGGTGATGGAAATTAAAACCAGCAGATCCCTCACCAGTTCTGGCAGCAGGACGGGACAGCGGAAGCTGGGGGTGTGGGACAGGACTATGCTGAAATCTCTCTTACATGAGTCTTAGGAAATGGAGAGATTGCATTGTAGGAAAGGATGAATTTACATGGCTCTAAAAACTCCCGCAAAGGGAATAAAACAAGATCACTGTAAAGAGAGCACCATATCTCTCCAACAGTAAATGACATAATTCCTACACTGAATGCTGCCATTATGTTTCTGAAGCTTGATCTCATCAAAGGGTATCACCAGCTGCAACAAACTTCTGCTTTCTATCCGCCAAATGTTTCAGCACTTACTGGTCTGAGATGGTATGAAAAGCTAACATCTGGAGTTTATTCAGCCACAGAAAACTTACAAGATGTGCTTCCATGTATTATTTTAGTACACCTCTAGTATCTTCAGTGGCAACAATTACTTCATAGAACATGACATAATCCATAAAGTCATGTTTCACTGTCTTATTCTATGAAAATTTGCCTCAGAGAAAATAGAAATGTTTCCTAAACAACACTGTCCTTTAAATTTCAGTCACGTTTCTTCACCCAAGTGAATGCTTTTGAAGCTGAAGAACGTAACAGCAACTGACACAGCAATAGCTCCCAGAGATGGTAGGGAGGATCAGTTGTTTCTGAAAAGTAGTCCAGAGACTACTATGCTATTTCAAAGCTGAGGATTCTCTTTATAGTAACTTGGTATTTATGCATCTTTCTAGTGTTTACCTTGTTCATCCAAGAGAAGTTTCAGGAACAAGTTTTTTTAATATACCAAACAGAAAATATGATAGATTAAAAGAACACTGCTTCTGAGGTAAACCCAAGAAATTTTGTAAGAAATGATTGTTATTAATGATTTGGCTGCTTTTCACTCTGAGGTATACCCAAGCAAGCTTTAATTAATTTGTTTACTGCTTGGTGACTGGGATGTACAGATCTTGTACAAGTAGAATAAAACAATTTTTTTAAGAAGTTGGAATATCTGCAAGAGGAGGTGTGACAAGAGAATAACCATGAGAATGATTTGAAGTCTCTAAAGAAAAGTTACTCTGAGAAATTTAAGGAATTCATGCATTTATCTCATCAAAGAGAAATTTCAAAGGGAGTTTGCTTGTGGCCTATAATTAGGGTCTTTAAGTTCTTTTGTAAGCATTCAAGTGTATAATAACATCCTATAGTTAAAAGGCAAAGACAGAAAAAAGTTAAATGAAAAGGATACTTATCTAGTCTTTTGGCTGGGAAAAAAAATCTATGATAACTGATTTTTACCATTTAAGTAGCTTGCCTTGGCTTTTCGAAGATTCTCTGTCATTCGGGATGTTAAGCTTAGAGTGGATATTTTACAGAAGATATTTGTTTAGTCTAAGTCATTGGGATTAGTCTTCAGTCACAAAGGCTTTGTTTGTATGCCTTGTTGGTTGCATGAGAGAAGAGGAATGCTAGTGAAGTGCCTCCTGCTGAACAGTTTTTAATTTAAAATCTTAAAATATGTAGGATGTCACTGTGATCTTGCAAACTCAGAAAAATCCACCACCATCTGTGGTAGTGTGTGAGCTAACCAGACTATATGCAGAAATCTTGTATTTCAAGGGCTTCAGTTGACACGTACACACCTAGGATTACCAGGAGTAATTATTCACACTACTTATCTTGTCACTTAATGTTTTTTTGATCAAGTCATTGTACAAAAGTCTATGTCTTGCAGAAACATCAAGAGGCATTCAAGGAGTTGCCCTCTACAACTACCTGAAAGGAGGTTGTAGAGAGGTGGGGGTTGGCCTCTTCTCCTTAGTAACTAATGACAGAAGCAGAGGGAATGGTCTGAAGTTGAGACAGGGTGGGGTTAGATTGGATATTAGGAAGAAATTCTTTACAACAAGAGTGGTGAGGCACTGGCACAGCCTTCCCAGGGAGGTGCTTGAGTCTCCATCCCTGGAGGTGTTTAAGAAACGTGTAGATGTGGTGCTCCAGGACACGCTCTAGTGGCAGGCACGGAGGGCAGGGTGGTTTTTTTTTGGTTGGGCTCAGTGATCTGAGAAGTCCTCTCCAACCATGAATATTCTGTGATTCTGTGAGTATGAACAGTCTGACACCAAAGACTAATGGCTTGCCAAATATTCAAATTATTTCCAAATTGAGAATTACAGAAAGACCTCATTGTTAGAACTTGCTAAAAGGTCTGTGATGCTCAGGATGATCAGTTTTACAGGTCACATGAGGATGGGCTCTTGTTGATAGCATGAGAAGGATAAAATAATAATTTATACATATTACTTCCAGGTACATTTTTTGTTGGGTGTGTTTGTTTTTTTGGTTTTGTTTTGTTCCATTTTTCCCAGTCCACATCAGGAGTAAACAAAGGTGGTGTTTTGTCAACAAATGCCTATTTCTATTCTTCCTGTGCTGGCTGTTTGATGTTTTTGAGAGGGACTTGCAGAACCACAGGAAACTCTGGATGGAAGGACTCCAGGAAGTTCCTCCAGGGCTGTTCTCTGTGACCAATTTAATGAGGACTCCAGTAAATAGGATCAGTCAGGTAACCTTTAGATGAAGGGTTGGAAAGACACCTGATATCCATCCTGAATGCTCACAACAGGGCTTTTAGTTTGTTCCCAGAGTAATCCAAGCTGAGAGGCTGTTCCGCACACTGAGCTGCTCTTTGCTTTGACCTTGTAAACAGGCTCTTTCCGTTGCTGTAACACTTGTGGGTTTTGTGGTCTTCTTTATATTTGGAAGTGTTAGAACACTTTAAAGTTCAATTCTGTCTTGACATCCAATTCCCACTGGAAGCAGGATCTCATACCCTATTACTGACCTGCCCTGTAGGGAGAATCACAGAGGCAGTGTAATAAACCACGGAACAATCACTTGCCAACCAGGCAGTAGACTCATGAGTTACCAGTGGCCAAGCAAACAATGAGGTTGTTCTGTGTGATCCAGCTTGTGATTGTCATTATTTCTTCAGATACAGAAGAGACTGCAGAAGGTGACCTTATAACCACATTAGTCGTTGACCCCTCTGTTCCCTGTAGTTTGTTGTTCAGGTTGCTGAAGAGGTAATACTTTTGTATTCAAGAGCCAAAAACTAGATTAAAGGCAGAGACTTGTTTCTGATAGTTCTCCAAGGTCGTCTTGTCTTGTTCTTTTGGTATGTGTATCTGTTTCCTGTAGAGGGGCAGAAGGCTGAACAGTATGTCCTGAAGGCTGTATTCCCATTTGAAACGATTCTTCATTAAGGATTGGTTTCCTCCTGGTGGACTTTTGCCATAATGTTTTTGTTGTTGTTTTGATGGTGGTGGTGGTGGGCTTTTTATGTTTGTATTTTAATTATCTGAGAGTGACCCCCAGGGTATGGGTGAACTTTCCACTACCCCTGCACATATCAGAGAGTATTTCCTTGCCTGATCTGTGTGAAAGGAGTTCTCATGCAAGCCAGCACAGCTTCAATAGGGATAGTCTCTTTTGTTTTCTGAGTCCTTAGGGACAATGTTCACTCTGTCCATCTGCCTTGCTGGGGATGGGTTTTTAACAGCCTCCTTAGCTGGGAAGCTGGTTTTCATGTACTTTCATCTCAGGTTTCCTTCTTTAACAAGAACCTTTCAAACTCAGTTTGGTGTATGCCATGAAGGATGCTTTTTCTTCTGTTCCATTCCTGTATTTCTATGAACTTTTTTTTATACCTTGTAAAAAACATGTTGTGTTACATACAAGTGCAAGTATTCATGTGGTTTTTGTATCAGCCTGTCTTAATTTAATAACAGATTTAACTGGTTAATAAAAAGTTATTTCATCTAAAGAGTCAGTACATTACAAAATGGGTGTATTAGGATATCTTAAGGATTACCCAACACGTTCTCCAGAGTATGCAAGTAGTTGGTAGACTGTGCCCTACTGGGCTCAGAAAAAAGTCCCTCTCCAACAGGCAAGGTTGCATGGAGAAAGCATGAGTGCTGAGGTGTGAAGAGGTCTGTCACATCACAAAAAGAAGATACCCACCCATATGAAGATTTTTCACTTGGTTTTTAGACTGGCTATCCTGAAGTCTGACAAGTTCCACACCTGGAGTAGTAACCTACTTTATGCCTTCTGATAGGGAGGAATGAAAATCAATTTATCCTTGCTCAGGATGTTCTAGACACTCTTCCAGGAAGAGTATTGTATTGGTTCTTGAGTTCAAGCTTGTTACATGTTCAGCTTTAACTAAGACTTTTAATATTATATTTCCTAATCTCAAGTGATGTGAAAATTCAGCCCCTGGCACTATGGAAATGTTGCAAGTGATACCTTCATTTTTGGAGTCTGCCATTATTGCTGTTTCCAAACCTCCTCAGGATTTGCCTTGCCTTTTGTTTGTTTGTTTGTTTGGTGTTTTGTTTTATTTTTTTTCATGTGTGTGGGTTTTTTTCCCTGTGCTTTTGTTGGTGGTGGTGGTTTTGGTTTTTTGTTTGTTTCATTGGTTTGGGGTTTTGTTTTGGTTGGTTGGGTTTTTTACGTATCTGTGACCCTGGAATTCATTTAAAGTCTTAAAGTAATAAATCCAAATGCACTGCATGAGAGGAAGAGGTAGAAGTTGAAAACATTCTTTGATCTCTAACATCCCTCTCTACCTTCTTTTACAATAAAGACACATTTTTCTCATTGAAAGAGATGTTATGGGCAACATAGGAGAACACAGCTAAAATGCTCTTGCCTTGGTAATTTTTTACTGCTCTCTAACCCTACTCTTGGACATTCCTGATAGGACATGTTGCCTCTTTATAAAATGAAAGGTCAGTGCCTTAAAAATGATTCATAAATATACAATGCCAGGGAGAGAGAGATACAGAAAGAATATTATTTACTTTATTCCACAGTTATAGGTGTATTATTTTTAGGATTTTATTAATAAGAGAATATTCTAAGCAGGAGAGAAATACACATCTCGAATGGCAGTGAGATATGCTCAGCTTTATTAGTATTGTAAAGGTAAGTGGACTTGTTCGGATTTCTATACAGGCAAATGAAATGTGTTTTTAGTAGCTACCTTTTCCCTAGCACATTACTGGAAATTTAAGGGACACTGTAGGTAGTATTTACACATCTATGCCAGTTTTTAAATTAAACGATGTCCAGGATAACTCATCATACCAAAGTGAAGCACATTTAGTGATTTAATTAATAAGCATTCTAATTGTATTTTGCTCCATATAAATCCCTTACTAATATTGCTTCAGCGGGGACAGGACTTTAATGAAGATCCCACCCAGAAAAACCTTATAGTCTAATTAGTGTACATGCAAATGACAGATAAGGAAAAAGAAGGCAACAACAGCCTGTAAGATTAAACACAGCTTGTTAGGCCTGAGGTTTTTATTTTTATAACTGGATGTTCATCTGCATGGAGCATCATTACCACCATTGCTGGGGAGGAGGGTGAGTGCTGCCTTGAAGAGCTCTGGGTCAAGCTGACAACTCCAGATGAACAATCAAGCAGCTGCATGGATGAGATTTGCCACTTTCTGCTGATGCTTGTCCTCCTGCTTGCTGCACAGCTGCCACTCACTATCTGTGTGGTTCTAGTATTCCTAAAAAAAGAGGAAGAAAAAGAACAAGAAGAAAAGAAAATCTGCAAAGCAAATATGGTTCACCACACCAATGATCTTCCAAGTATTTTGGAAGTGATGCATGACCAGAAATAGCCTTGCTGACCCAAGTAATCATCTTTCTATTTCAAATACAGTTAATCAATTGTGCTTAGCTGATTTAAAAAGACAATCGCATAGATTCTGACTAAGCAGAAGTCATATGGGTTTCTGTGGTGTGGAGCTCATGGAAGGTCCCAGGTTTGCTTGCTCTCACTTAGCCAAGCTAACAGGAAACCGCTGAGCTGTAGTAACACTTCTGCTAATTCCCAATTTGCAAGGAATGTACTTATAATCATGGTCTCCTTCCCTTTCTTTACACTTTCCTTGCCCAAACAGAAACGAAACTAATGTAGATGTCATAATAACTCTGATCAGGCATTTTTGAGGGGCTTCAACTTCAGATGTCACTTATAAAGTTTGTTTTTAAACAGTATTTTGAAATTGGTATAGAACAGTTCCTTGTCTCATCACTTTTCCACTTCTTTCTGGTGCCTTTCAGTCCACTTTACCACCACCTCTACTCCTCCTCCCTGTTGTAGGAGAACATGCACACAGGGTTCTTAGATTTTTAATCATATTTAGTATTTTATTTATGGAAAAATGTGTTTAATTGCGAGTGGCACTGCTTATTCAAAAACAAAGCATGAAAGTGCATAGAAAAAGCCTGTTTCTCTGCAGAGACTGTTTGATAGAAAATTGCATTTGAGCCCTGATTAGCTGACAGCATGTGTGATGAAGTGACTGAATACACAACATAAACCCATCACAAAGAATCAGTCATGGCCATCCTCCCTCCATAAATGTCAAAAACTGAAGCTCCAGATGATTGAAATGTTATCAGACTTATGCTGATTCTTTCAAATGATTTCCACACTGTCAGTGGTGAAGTTGTAGCCCTGCCCTGTGCATCATAGCTCTCAGCTCAAAAATTAGAAATCCTTTAGGAGATGGAGAAATCTGTCTCCTTCTGCATCTCTGAAGAAACTGAATTTATTTTTTTTTTTAGAAACATCATTGGCATTGCACTAATCATCTGCAAGCTCCTCCTGTGTCTGTGTTTTAAACATTTGTTGTTGTTTCTATCATAACAGAATTAGATAAAGGGCTAGGACAAGGAGTAATGAATCACAAGGATAACGAGAAGTGGTTTAAAAGAGCATGTGGTGACAGATGGTACTGATTACAGGTACATGCTGGATAGACCAGGACATGAGTTATTGCTCTGTTTACATGAGTGAAACTGGAGCATCAAGAGCAGCATTTACAGAAACATCCTAGATAAAGCTAAATACACATTTATGGACTGCAGTTGTTCCATCATTAAAAACTGGAGGGAAAGATATTTTAAGAATGAAGAGTAAATGGTTATTGTACCATATATGGCCAAATCAGACAGAGACTCTGGCAGAAGGGGGTTGAAAATTAAACTGCATTTTGAGATTAAAAGGTCATTTCTGCATCAAAAATTAGTAATTGATTTAGGCAGAAAGAGAGGTCGGAGGCAGAACAGACACTCACCTCTCTATCCAGCACTGCTGAGCAGACCTGCTCTGTCAGAGGGACACAGCTATAGTCTTTGAGGTAAAGTAGTGGCAGCAGTGGAAATCAAGCATGAAATTAAGTCACAAAAGTTCAAACAGAATTCTCATTTCAATCATCACAGACAAGTTTTATGGTCCAAGAAACAGGACCTTACAGGCCTTTAGCTACGTTTTTAAGAGGTAGTATGTTTCTCCCACCAAATCCCAAACAGTGTAATGAAAACAGTCCTTATTAAAATAAAGCACTTGAAGTATGTTGTCAGAATGTATATGAATCAAGGAGCAAGGCTCCATCGAAGACTCTGAACATAAATGTTAAATTCCCCTCAGCTGAAACAGAGGCAGAATGTATACATAAGAAAATTATAGATGGAGAAATGTGAAGTGTTTTTACATTACTGGCCAAGGGGAAGCTGACTGAGGGTGATACTCAACGTGGGAAATTATGTATTTTTACAGGTAATACCTTGGAGGTCGTTGAATTAATGTGCTCTTTTGCCAAAGGGTGCTTTGTGGAGAATTATAAGAAACACATATTTTGTTTCAGTTACTATACCTTTGAAAGTGTAACTTACGCACAAATATATAAAGCAACTACCTATGCAGATTTGAACTCATCATGTGAAAGAGAACCTGTCTTGGAAGAGATATGACAAGATAATAGGAAATATATTTACCTGAAGAAAACTGAAAAGTGGGTAGAAGTTTTAGATATTGCAACTTATACTGCTTCTTTGGTGAGTAGAAGGTGTGTTTTAGAATGGAGGTATGCCATTCTCCATTCCCTTTTGCAGCACCTGAGCTTGCCCAGCACCACCTGCTACATTAGCAACCAGCCTAGGAGCACCAAGACATGGACATATTCTTTCTTTCTCCTCCAGATGTCTTACTGTCTTCCTGAACTATTTTCTGCCTTTGCATTCTTCCCAGCTCTTGGGAACTTCTAATGGGTGTTTACTAATTGATATAGAGCTTCTCTGTGTTTATAAAAAGAATACTAGAATTAAATTCATTCCAAAGTGCTCCCATGTGCCTCCTGTCATCCCCTCAGATTTCTATTGCTAAGAAAGGACTCCTATACCAGTGCCTTTCCATTTGAGTCTTTTAATAATCAGTCACCATTATCCTTTCAATACAAGCTTCTTTTTTACCGAAGCTATCTGGCTATTAAGTGTAAGCACATGTACTGACTGCTTAGCCCTAGTTAACTGTCTGTTTCAAGAGTCTGTTGCATATTGGTGGTTGTAGAAAGTTAAAAGATTTACCTACCCTTGTTTCAATTAATCTCTGATTCCCAGTGCAACTGGAAAAAAGAAGCCTCTGAAAACAGGAAAAATGTTTGCTTGAGTAAACATCCAACATGATTCCTGTCTACAGGAAGTACTCCATCCTTGTTTAACTGAAATATCTACAGTATGTATGGCTAGGCTTCACGAACGAAGCTCCAGGGAGGGCTCCATCCACGCTCCTCATCAGTGCCTTTTCCAAGCGCGCTGATAAAAAGAGGATAGCAGATAGCACCCTCGAGCCTGCACTAGGGATTTTTTAAGGTGAGACACAGCATGCGCAGAGCTGGACCCACCCTTTAGTCCTAAGG
>VWZO01018709.1:74951-85937 GCA_013396975.1 Bucco capensis | reverse complement strand
CATGTCTCCAGGATGAAGAACTACTACCTCCCTAAAATCATACTCTATGGTGAACTTGCCAATGGCTGTCGCAATAGAGGAGCCCCAAAGAGGAGATACAAGGACTCCCTGAAACAATATCTCAGCCTTGGCCATATTGCTCCCCTGAACTGCTCTCCTCTGGCCTCCACTCAGGAGCTCTGCACACACACTAGTTTTAATGTCGCGGATGGTTTGGAGCAGGCACGCAGGATCACTCTTGAGGAGAAAAGACAGTGTAGAAAGAATCGTGTCTTGCAGCTTCTACCTCCTGAGGAGTCCTTGTGCTGTGCCTTTTGCAACCGCTCTGGTCTGTCCCAAATTGGCCTTTGCAGTCATCAACACGCTTGTAAAAAGTGCTGATGAAAAGCATGGATGGAGCCCTCCCTGGATCTTCGTTCGCGAAGCCTAGCCATGATGCTGATGACAGAGTTAACATTAACTAAATGAGAGTAAGTAACATATGGACTATCTTTCCACTCCAAACTCTACAGATAACAAGAGGCTTAGCATTGCCACGTATTTTTCATACTAGTTAATAAATTCTCAATGTGCAGATAACATTGCTTAGTTAAATGCAAATAGCAAGCTAAAAGAGACAGAATAATTAAGGGTCACCAGATCTGAGCCATTATTAAACAATAATTACACAACAATTCAAGTTCTAAAATTTAAAATCAAAATGTGTTCTCAATATTTTGATTTTTTAATATAATAATAAGATAAAAGATGGTGTTTTTTAATCTTTTATTTTATCCTGTGTTTTGACCTGCTTTAGGAATAAAGTTTCTTCTTTAATTAGCAGATTTGAAAAGGATTGTTCACAATATAATAGCAATTTGGCTGATTTCACAGCGCAAGAAAGCCAAAGCTATAGTAACTTCTGCAAAATACCATTAGTGGTCAGTAAAATGCTGCATTGCAGGATTAAATAGAGCTGGTGAAAGTTCCATGAGAATCTGATGGGATTCACTTCTAATTCCCACAGTCTGATTCAAACTAAAATGTGGGCTTTGATAACTAAAACAATGCTACAGAATAAAAAGAAGCTCTCACTAGAAGAGATGGACTTGACCATGGATATTTTAATGAGGGGTCATGCTTCCATACCAGAGATAATAATCCCCTTTCATGGGTGAGATATCTTTTATTTCATTATGAAAGCTATACTTGAGTATTACATTTGTTCACATTCAGTTATGGGATCTGAGTGTGCAATACTGCTTTGTTGTCCCCTGAGCTGTGCTTCGACTCACAATGTGAATGTCACAGTGGGGACGGGTGACTTGACATTGACAAGTGATTTCTTGGCTTTTAGAAGAAAACTTCTCCACATGACAAGTCCATCACACTATAAGGCAATTGTGCTCTTTCCCTCTCTTGTCTCACATAGCAAGACACACCACAAATGAAATACTGCTCAGGGCAAGGATCGATAGAATTATGTTTTCTCTGAGACACTAATAGTCTTTTTATTTTTCCACTGTGCATTTGTCTAACTTAATCACTTAACAATTAACAGATTTATGAATCACTTAGGGCAGCTTACATTTTGTACATCACCAGATATATACTGATAATACCATGATAATATTAAATGCAGTAATTCATAATGTTATGCTACATAAGCTTTCTCAAGTAATTAAGTTCCTAATTTAACTTCTACTGAAATCAGTAATATGAACAGTGGATTTCATGAGCTGTGGATCAGTCCTGGTTTATAGTACTCCTAGTATTCCAGTCCTGGATTTAGCTTCTTAGTGAGTATAGGTGCTCCAGAGGAGAATTATGCATTGTGTGAGCAAGTAATTTCACCTAAGAGTTTACCCAGATGTCTGCACAATTTTCCTAAGTCCACAGAGTGAGTTTATGAGGACACAGAATTTAATAATTTTTAACCAGCCAGAGCATATCCAAATTTCAAGACAACCACGAAATTAGCTGGTCAATAAACTAGAAATCATGAGCAGAAAGGAATGTGCAGTGATTGCAATTATGAAACAATGTAGCCAGAGATGAATGCAATTATTAGTTCTTGTTCTTTTGTCATTTCAAACAAAATAACTGCACATAGTGGCTGGAAATGCATGCAGATGCAGCCCATCAATTCTTCTCACATCTGTTGGCCCATTGATGCCAGGGAATTTATTATTGGTTTGAATTGGTTAATCAGATCTGTTTATTATGTTAAACCCATATGAATATAATGGAGAAAGATATGAAGCAAGTTCTCTGGAAATGTTCTAGTCTCCAAATACAGAAATGGGATAACTTTCTCATTTAGTATACCAATATGAATAGAACCTTTTGAGTTACTAATTGCACATGCAGGATTACAGAGATGTAACAGTTGACTGGATGAAAGCCAGGAAAGAAAAACTCAAATGGAAAAGAAATACCCTTGTAGAATTTATACCTTTTAAAATTTGTAATTTCAATGATATCGTTATTGCATAATGATATCACTGTAAAATTAATCACATGCTATCTTTAATGCAGCTGATATTTTTGAGCAGGCATGCAGGATCACTCTGGAGGAGAAAAGACAGCGTAGAAAGAATCGTGTCTTGCAGGTTCTACCTCCTGAGGAGGCCTTCTGTTGTGTCTTTTGCAACCACTCTTGTCTGTCCCACATTGGCCTTTGCAGCCAGCAGCGCTTGGAAAAAGCATGGGGAGAGCCCTGCCCCAATCTTCATTAGCAAACCCTAGCCATGATGAAAATTAATCAAACCCAGTATAAACTAAATTGTACTTAAGAGGCCATTCTTCCATGCTACCAGGTCTCACCTGCTCTGCAGGTTTTAAAAATGCACTTATTTCCTTTTGATAAGGAAGACTGTAATCAAATTTGTGGAGGGAAAAAAGAATTTGAATGAGCAGCCTCACAGTAGTTAGAATGGAAGTTAAAAGATATTCCTTCTGATACCTTTGTGAGTCACTTCTTGCACATTTCCTGTGAAGTTTAATATCCAGCCATAGCTGTTACTGAAGATTGGCCCAGATGGGGTCTTGTTCTTAGCACCTACAAGCACAAACGAACCTTCTTATGTTAATTTTTCAAAACTTGCATTTTTCTGTTAGATTGTAATTCTATTCGGAATACCTCATCAATCTGAAAACTTATTTCAATTTTCCTTACCACTTTGAAATATCTGTAGCATTCTCAAAACAGAACACATTGTAGTGTTCTAGGTTGAAATCATTCATATCCATCAGGATAATGGCTAAATTACTTCTGTTTTCCGGCCAGGATAAACTCTGGTTCCTGGGCCAGCCACCTACAAAACTCCCCTATGCAGTACGTACCACTTTATTTGTGCTATGTCTATGTAGCATGGACAACTGGAGGTCTAGGGCTGAAAGTGAGACAATTTAGAGATCTTCTCAAAGGGCAGTGAGGCTGGTTAATAAAATATAAAAAAGTAAAAAAGTNCTCTAGCCTGTCCAGGTCACTCTGGATGGCAGCACTGCTCCTGATGTGCCAGCCACTGCTCCAAGCTTGGGATCATCCGCAAACTTGCTGAGGGAACACTCTACCCCTTCATCCAGATCATTGATGAATATATTGAACAGTCCTGGCCCCAGCACTGAGCCCTGGGGCACACCACTAGTCACAGGTCTCCAGTTAGACTCTGCTCCACTGACCACAACTCTCTGGGCTCTGTCCTTCAGCCAGTTCACTTCACAGTCTCCCAATCCACACTCCTTAAGTTTGGCAATGAGGATACCATGGGAGACAGTATGGAAAGCTTTGCTAAAGTCAAGAAAAACCACATCCACTGCCTTCCCCTCATCTATCCATCTAGTTATGCCATCATAAAAGGCTATCAGATTAGTCAACACATGAAAAGCCTGTGGTTTTTCCAAGACTCATTTACTGAGGAACAAAATCACAAGGCTGGAACACATCTTTTACAAAGAAAGACTAAGAGAGTTGGGGTTGTTCACCTCAGTGAAGAGAAGGCTCTGGGGAGATCTTATTGCAGTCTTTCAGTACTTAAAGGAGCCTGTAAGAAAGATGGAGACAGTGTTTCAGCAGGAACTGTTGTGACAGAAGAAGAGGTAATGGTTTTAAGCTGAGAGATGAGTGTTTTAGACTAGACAGAAGGAAGAAACACTGAAATAGATTGTCCGGGTTGGTGGTAGATGCCCCATCCCTGGAAACATTCCAGGTCAGGTTGTTTGGGGCTTTGAGCAACCTGATCCAATGAAAGAAGTCCCTGCTCACTGCAGCAGGGGTTGGACTAGATAAGCTTTAAAGATCCCTTCAAACTCAAACCATTTGGTGATTCTATGATTCTGTGAAAGATAGCTGTAGGCACAAGGAGTCTCATTCACACCTTTCTCACTGTATGCAATTTGACTAGAAGCTGACTGCTTTAACCCATGGATAAGACATGGCAGCCTAAGTGAGCCTTCTTTGAGCTCTCTCTCTGCTAGCAAGTGTGGCTGCATAGTGGTGCACCCCTCTTGAGCTGGGATGACTCTCAAGATTTCTTCTCAATGTGACAAGACCTTTTACCAAAAACAGGTTGGTGGATGAGCCCAGTTTGAATTCTCCCTCAACAGCAACTGGACTATATGACCCTGACTCTCCCTTTGAGCAGGGACTGCCTTTCAAGGTTTGAGATTTCTTACCACAGACTAAGAGTGAGATGTCCTTCCTTACCCAAGCTGGAAAGAGCCCTTATTTACAACAGATCCTCAGTAAGTGTCTAACAGAATGCCAATGTAATACTAACGAAATCCACATGTCCAATCCCATTAGATATAAACCATTGACCAAGTCTGGGTTCAGCACTTAGACTTCTCTCTGAGAAAGAGTTCAGAAAACAAAGGCTTCTATTCTGAACCTCATGACTCAACAGGAAGTTTTCCTTACCCTTTGTATTAATTCCACTAGAGATAAACATTTGACCAAATCAAAGGCTGACTTTGGACCTAGGTGCACCCAGGCTCCATCAGCAGTTTAGAAAGCAAGAGGGTCCATTCTGAACCTTGTGACTCGATGGGAGGATCTCACTTACCCTTTTATTTCTCTAGTACTTACTTATTTGCAGGAAGTAATAGAGTGAACTTTGCCATCCAAATTTGCTAAGGCTAAGTCTCACTTTTAAAAATTTTTACTAAAATCACTTTTGGTCATTCTTTGAGTGATCTAAACCACTCATACTTCAACAAATTGACAGTCGAACCTGCTGGTGCATAAGAAATGCACTCTCAGACAATTCCTTGGAAAATGTCAGGAGGGATAGGTAAAAATTTTACCAAAGCTATTAAATGAAACTGAACTGGGAAATGGCATTTTCAATTCAAACTTGGCTGCAAAATAAAAGCATTATTATACTCCTAAAATAAAATATTTTATTTCATTAGACTCTTAATTTTGTCGTAATAACAGTTTCCATTTATTCTGATTTTATTTTTTTCCTGATTTATATTTCATTTTGGCAGAACTGTAAAATATTTAGTATTCTCTCTGTTCTAATTCTTACTCCTTTTGTGCTTTGCAACCTGCCATAAAAAGCCCTAGTTGACAGCTAGGTGGCATTGCTATTGTTTCTACTGAGTTTACTTGCCATTCCTTTTGTTATACAAAGATTGCACTACCTTTGTCTCCACAGATCGGCACCTAGAGCACATTTTGAAGCAATTATTTATGATGTACTCTAAATTGTTCTCCAAATCACTGCTTTCTAGGAAAAATCTTCTGTTTTCTAGGAACAGCCTTTACTCTTTGTTCCCGAAGTTGAGCATTTTATTATTTGCAATGTTTGCAAACATGATCATCAAAACTGTTAATGCTAAGGTTTTCAGTAATGTTGATGTTTCTTAATAAGACTTTTCTAGCTTTCTTCCTTACTGTCATCTCAGCAGTAAGCAAGGTATTTTAGACACAAATTATTTCCTTTAGCTAATGTTTCTGCAATACAAGCAATATACATAATAAATAATATTTCAGTAAGAAATAACCATTATTATTATTTTGCACATGAACACTGTGCCCTCATACTTTCCAAATTAATTATATCCCCTGCCAAAGGGGAGGGATCATACACAGCCCAATGGCTTTACTTAGTGATGAACAGAGCAATCCTGGAACTGGGATGATCAAAATGCATGCATGCCCCTACCTTCCCCACAAACAAATTTTCCTTTGCTAAGGAATTATTTGTCCCAGGAGCTGACTAACTGCAGTGAGACCTCTTGCTGCCTTCTAGTGCTCTCCAAGAAAAACCTGTACTGAAAAGCAACATGGCCCATTTCCCTAAGGCAAAAATCTTCCTTGACTACAGTAAAAAAGAAATTGTAAACCTCTGCATGCTTTCTGGCAGTCTCAAGTGTGAAAATGTCACAGCTTTTAGGAAAGGTCTGTTGAAGGAGTTAGCCCAGACTATGCTCCTTGAAGTTTCTCAGGAGAAAACAAAATGGCAATAGAAAGGTGATTGTGCCTGGGGCTCAGGGAAATTTCCATGGAAAGATGATTCTGTTCTAGGGTAAACTTCCATCAGCAAAACTGAAAATGTGTCCTTACTTTCAAGTAGAATCAAGGATAAAGGGAAAAAATAATTGGGGAAAACACTGCCAGTGCTACTTTGTGTTGTAAGAGAACTGCTGCCTTCCTACACTGAGGCATAACAAATAGGCTGAGATGGGGCTATTTTGTAGATCATAGAGTCCTAGAATGACATAGGGTGGCTACTCCGTTTGTTTGGTGATATTATCCTGCCTTTTACAGCCACTGGACTAGGAATGGAAAAGACCAGACCACAATGCACTCCCAGCCTGATATGTTCTATCTTCTATAAGCACACAGTCACAAAGACAAGGATGTCTGGCAGAGCTCTGGAGAGGGCTTGTCTGTGCTATTGGAGGGTGGCTTCTTCCTTTGTTTTTTGATATTGTCCTGCAGGATCAGAAAGGAAGAAGACCAGACCATAGGCTACTCCCCTCCTGAGCCACATAAACAGACATTGACTTTCCAGAGTAAACATGGTTTGTATGTAAGACAAGGTTACAGCAAGATCCATCACTGAAGAACACAAGACAAAGCAGGGATGATCACACTGACATCCTCCATTCTTCATCCTGCCTTGCTGTAGGTGGAAGAGGGGGAGAGAAGTCACCTCTCCCTGCCAATTTCCACCATCTTTTGTATTTTTTTCACTGTTGGGCATCAGTGCAGAATTTTGCTCAAGCCTTCTGAGAAGGGAATACCTTTCCCCTCCTGGGTCAATATTTCCTCCCCTGTCTCCTCACAACCAGCTGTGGAGTTACATTCCCCCCATGCTCTCTCTGCTGCAGAGCACTCACTCAGCCCTTATAGGATGATGCAGCTCTGCAGATCATCACTATGCACTGGACACAGCACAGTCACCAAACACTGTGTTTGTAAATGGTGCTCTTGTGAGAGTTTTCTTGGTCATTGTTGCTCATCAGTTAAATGGAGGCCAGTGCAAACTGCTGCTTGATGGGTCACACTTTTCCCCCACCCTGCAGCTTGCATGAACAGTGAGAAACTCTTTTCAGAGAGCAGCAGGAAAGTAAAAAGTTATTATCACAGCAAACACTGAATGGCAGGCTGCTCTTTTGAAACAGTTGGGGTTAGGAATGATGTGACACACAGTTAGGACCTACTGGTTTTTTTGTTAGTAAAAGGACTTCCCTGCCTTCAGCATGAGCATAAATGATGTGGATCAATGGTGGATTTGTTAAAAATAACCTGATTTTATTATCTGGCATAATTTGCAATGAAAACTCAATTACATCTGTTAAGAATACAGAGCTATTCAAATGTACACCCATGCTCCTGCCCTATGGTGGTACAGAAACAGTGCTGGGAATTAATCATGGTCCTGCCAGCCAGAGCAAACTGTGTCAAGCAGCTCTTTCAAAGGTGATGATGGGCTTGGGTACTCAAAATCTCCTCTCCAGCTATATCTTTTTATCCAATAAAGAACACACACTCTCTGTAGCCTTCAGGAATCCTGCACAGGGGGAAGGGGGTTTTAGTGTGTCTCTCCATTTGGCATAAGTTAAAGCAGCCATTAATATCCTGTGATGTGTATCTAAGCTAAATTAACTCCATGATTCCCCTGCCAGAAAGGAAGTTTGTGAAGCCACTCATAAACCTGCCCTCCTTATCCAATTCATCTGTAAAATGACAAATACAGCAATTTTACAAATTTACTCTCTGTCTCAAAATACATCATGGTGTTTCTGTGATAAGATGTTAAACATCTTATTCTCATTTAAACACTGTAAATTATTAAAATCAATGAATATAATTACTTGCTGTCTGTCACTGAGTGAAGAATTAAGATTTATGTTACGGACATAACTTACATTGTTAAAGCAAAAGTACTAATGGTAAACATTCAGAGGGAAAAAAGCCGTTTTTAAATATAAATTTAGAGGAGGAATGAAGAAAACTGAATTTAGATCCTGCAACAACCATGCCTAGAATTAGTAGGAAAAAGATTAAATCCTTCTGCATTGCCAAAGCAAGAAGAGAGTGGGCCAACTGAAAGAGTTTGACTTATCTAAATTGTACTAAGAAAACAAGCAAGTTTCCGTTTTATAAGAATTCATCACAGCTGGTTGGATCTTGTGACAGAAGTAGCAAAGTTGGTGTGCATCCAAGTTATATGTTGCACTCTACTACAGCAGAGGTCATCTAACACCTTTGATAGTATTAAAGGATCACTGCTATGGAAGCTCTAAGGTGCATCCAAGGTGAGAAATGAAAATGTTAGAGCTTCTATATAATCAAATAATATATTTTTAAAAATCCTAGTGCAATAACTTTTTCCTTCTCTCTTTTATAGCTTACAGTTTCACTGTTTTCTTCTGCCAGTAGAATTTTTTTGGCAGTCATGATAAGATTTTCTTCCACAAGTTCGTTGTGTACTTGCTCTTTGAAAAATACTTCAAAATATCACTTTTAAAGTTATTGGTCTTATAATACCAGTTCAAATTATCTGTTAAGTTCTGTTAAGTTTAGTTGGTCTTCTACAATACAAATCACATTCTTCTTTTTCATGACTTTTTAAGGATTTTGAAGAGATTATGGTTTTCACTTCCCTTTAAATGAAAAAAGTATTTGTCCTTTTGTCCCACTTCCTTTACAAAAAGTATATTGAAAATATTTTTGTTTTCAGCTCAGTTCACATATCGTGAAATTATCCACAAATGCAATTAATAGGTTAAAAAAAAAGTCACACTATGTATTAAAACTTAGAGAATCACCCTCTAAAGTTGTGATATCTTTGAATTTTTGATAATATCTCTATGATAGAGACAGTAGAGTTATTTAAGGATATGCTTTTCAGAAAGAAATGAAAAATTTAATAGAACAAGTCCCATTGCAAGGAGAAAGTGTTCCTAAAGACTCTGAAAGCCCACAGGAGAGAAATCATAAAGGTCCAACTTCTTCTTGCCTCTTACTAGGTTTTGAACTTGAAATGAAGCGCTTTGAAATAAGGAAAAATAAGCAACCCTAAGGAATACCTTCTCTTGAAAGTGCCTTTGGGAGCATGCATTCTCACAAAATATAAACTTGGCTTGGCTGCTTGCCTGCATTTGATGGCTGCACTGATCAGATGAGGTCATAATGTTTGGGAATGCTCTGACTTGATATCACCAGAGCATCTTCCAAGACTACAACTATGGAACAGTAGCAATATTAAAACTGTTGTTAAGGAGAAACAGAAATTATCAGTAAGAGTGACAGGAGCCATGGGAAAGAAGAGAGCCACAAAGAGGAAGAAAATGGCAGGAGAGGAAAGGAAAAACTACATGAGATGTGTAGGAAAGAAGGATGACAGCAAAAGTGGCAAAGGGAAGAAAATAAACAGTCTCAGGAAGAAGAAAATGTAAAGCAGCAGAAGCGATGCAAGTTGTAATGACAAAAGAGAAGGGAAGCTTCCCCTATTGAAGATACTGAAAGTCAGTTGATGAGCCTTGGTCAGAATCCAATAAAGCTAATAAAGATAAGGCTTGAGGCAAAGTAGCAATAGAGGAATTGCCTTGGTTGTGATAAGCTAAGGAGAAATTATTGGCCTCTATGAAACAAGGGCTCTGAAAGTCTGTCATCCAGCTGGTACTACCTCCCTAGAACTGTAAATATTGACCTGAGCAGCACTGTTTAAGCTGCCAAAGAAGAATCATAGAATCACAGAATGGCCATGTTGGAAGGGACCCTAAAGATCATCTAGTTCCAACCTCCCCACACTGAGCAGGGATGCCAATCACTAGCCCAGGTCACCCAGGGCTGCATCCAGCCTGGCCTTGAACACTGCCAGGGATGGGGCAGCCACAACCTCACTGGGCAACCTGGGCCAGTGCCTAACCACTCTCTGGGGAAAGAACTTCATCATAATCGCTAATCTAAATTTCCTCTCCTTCATCTTATTACCATTCCCCCTTGTCCTATCACAGTCTGACCACTTAAAAAGTCTCTCCCCTTCTGTTTTATAACCCCCCTTTAGGTACTGGAAAGCTGCTATAAGATCCCCTTGAAGCCTTCTCTTTTCCAGGCTGAACATTCCTAACTCTCTTAGCCTGTCTTCATAGCGGATGTTCTCCAATCCTTTAATCATCTTTGTGGCCTCCTCTGGACTTGTTCCAGCAGGTCCAAATCTTTTTTATGCTGAGGAGCCCAGAACTGGATGCAGTACTCCAGCTGAGGCCTCACAAGCACAGAGTAGAGAGGCAGAATCACCTCCCTAGCCCTGCTGCTCATGCCTCTCCTGATGCAGCCCAGGATGCAAACGCAAATCCCTAACGTGGTCAGGAAGAGCTTGCGGAAGGGAGTGAGGGTTCAGTTTTGAGACCTCCAGCTTAGGAAAGACCTGTATAAATCAGAGTGAGGTCACAGAATCACAGAACATTCATGGCTGGAAATGACCTCTCAGATCACTGAGTCCAACAAAAAAACCCACAAAAAAACCAACAAAAAAACCCAAC
>VWZO01018709.1:59939-74799 GCA_013396975.1 Bucco capensis | reverse complement strand
TTGTTGTGCCCAAAGTGCAGGACACAGCACTTGGCCTTATTGAACCTCATCCAATTGGCCTTGGCCCATGGATCCAACCTGTCCAAGTCCCTTTGCACACTGGCTGGGGCTGAAACCTCCATCTGGTGAGGAGAGGCTGATTCAGACTGAATAGAGGGTAATGTTCTCAGTCCCAGTGCCTGTGGGGAAGGGATCAAGGATATGTAGACATGCCCTTCACAGCAGTGTGAATAATTAGGATTTTAAGCATTCAGTAAATGAGTAAGGCACCATTATCTCCTGACATCATGGAGTAAAAGTTTTCCCATGCTTAATGTTAAACACTAAACTACATAGCTTGAAACACACATGGAAGGACTACCTCTGATGGAAGGCTAGCCTGTACCCTCCTTACATCAAAAAAGTAGTTATAATGACAATTACAATTTGCCTAGAGTATATTGTGTGCCGTAATTTCATCAGACACTTAAAAATACATTATAGTAATTAATTCTATACTCACCCATGAATGTCCAGGACATCCAGAACATGATTTCCAACATGTATGCCTAGCAAACAAAAAGGTCTCACCTCCAAAAAACAGCCATGTGTGTTTCACAGTATAGTGTAGGCAGCAGGAAACAATAGCATGTGGAAATCCTGCCTTTCATTGTTTTCCAGGACATGTCATTAAAAAAACAGAGAGTTTGTTAGGCATTCTGGTGAGTAAAGCTACACTGTACATGATGTTCAGCATGAGAAACAAGCAGTCCTTTATTTGTAATTGGGAGCACTATTATTTTATATCAGTATTAGGATTCCTGAGTTTGTGCTGATTCACTCTCATTAAAATCAACAGAAGGAGAAGGATGGAGTGGTGACCTGCCTCACTTTTAATGGTGGATTATGCATTTTCACAAAGAGTCTGATGCAAGACCCTTTGTCTAAAGTGAATTGAAAGGCTTTTCCTCGCTTTGATGGTGGTTGTACCAGGTCTCAAGAAGAATAAAAGTCTTATGAAAAGCTGCTGCTGCTGCTGTATTTAGAGAAGTAATTAATAGCAAGGTTAGGGAGAGATCAAAGGGCTATAGTGGGTAATTAGAAAAGTTGGGGAAATTGCTTCTTACAAAACAAAACCCATACAAAAAATAAAGAGGAAAAATAATAAAGCTGTCTTCCCAAATGAAAAATATGTTTCTTAATTTTGTTGCAAAATAGGCTCAGAAAATAAACTATAATTTGTTTCTCCCTTCCACTTTAGCCTATCATGGCAAAATTCAGTTCTGCCAATAAGAAGCAATAAGAGCGACCTAGACAGATGACTGCTTACTTGCTTTTTCATTAGGAAAGTAACAGTGAGAGCCTATTTCACTGTAGGCAGAGAATTAGAGGATTAGGTTCATTTGCTGCACTTTTACTTTGGACTCCATGTGGTCCCCATCTGGAGATGTCGGAAGAGGAGTGCTTGACAACACATGCTCGCCAGCTCGTTTCCACTTTGTTTTTGCTGATGTGACTCTCAGTCCTGAAGAGGTGACACAAATCCTCCCTAGGCAGACCTGGCCACCATCAGCCCAGCCCTGTGATGGGTATCTGCTGCAGTCTGCACAGAACCCCTCCACGTATGCATTCATCTTGGCTTCAGGTGTTTTTCCCTATCCTCATCCTTCGTGCTAAAGTTGAAAGGGGAAGCATCTGCCAGAAGGAAGGATCCTTTCCTCTGCGAAATGGTCTTTTATTTTGGATTCTGCACAGCAGGTAATTTCTGTCAGGGTGACTGAGGGGGTCTGCAGTAGAAACCATGCTGAGAAAAGAGATGCTCTCAACATCTTCCCAAGGGTCCTGCTCACCATCCTCTGTGGCTGTCTTCCCAGCCAGGCTACCTGGGAATGGCCTTTTCAGCTGCCCAGAAATGCCATGTGGGAATGTTTGACGAAAATACCAGC
The DNA here is from genome assembly GCA_013396975.1 of Bucco capensis. Taxonomy (NCBI): domain Eukaryota; kingdom Metazoa; phylum Chordata; class Aves; order Piciformes; family Bucconidae; genus Bucco; species Bucco capensis. The sequence continues at coordinate 72,874 of VWZO01018709.1, read as the reverse complement.
TGCCATTTACTGGGGGCCCCCACTACCAAAGGAAGAACTATTGTCCTGTAGCAGGAAGGGGGATGAACCCAAGATAGTGTGTGAAGATAATGTGAGGTCTCGTTAATAGGCATGGTCTGGGTTTGAGACACAGTCAGTCACGAGGGATCAGGCACATGGTATGCAGGAAAGACAACAGATGGCATGGAAACCCACTCTTCTCCCCTTCTTCCTCAAGGAGTTCATACTGACAGGAAACACGCCAAAATTTTCCAGAGTCTCAACGCCTGAGTAAAAAAGTTATTACATTTCCATGATTCAGAAGGCAAGTACTTTTGGTCTACTTCAGTCACAGTGGCTTCTCCAGCTGCAGAAGACACCCCACATTTGCTTCACATGGTAACTTCAAAGCAAGGCAAGATGTAGCATCCCCAGACAGGAGTGCCATTTGTCTGCTTCTACAGGCAAAATAATGAAAAAAAAAACCCTGGCAACAAGAGTGTCATTGCTTGTCTGTTTCTTACTTCACACAGGTGGGAGGTAGCGCATACCCTAGTTATGGTGAAATCATCAGGCTTCTAATGTCTTACATCACGTTGACAGCCCCCCCTTGTTTTCCCCACATTAAAAAAAAAAAAAAAAGAAGTCCTTTTTTTCCTCTATTCATGAAATCTGTGGTTCTGTTCAGCTATGTGGTCCCAAAAGGTCTCACTATCTACCAAGTCAGGGTCTGACCTCCGGAACCAGCCAAGGGAAACGTAAAGCTCTGTAGAATAAGGAGGTGCTCATGCTGTAGGTGGCACTCTTTGATCCAACTCAACCAAACACCAATGCTGGCCTCTGTTAGCCATCACACTGCAGTTGGGGGTTCTGTCTTTCCAAAGAGACGTAAAACAGAGGTTCAGGCAAATTGCCATCATTCAAAGTGCCATGACACTTCCTCTGTGACAGTAGGAATGTTACATACAATGCTCAAGCCAAATTCTAATTTGAGTGATTTACATGCTACTTACCTAGAATTGTCCCAATGATTTCCACCAGATAATACAATGTAAGTTTTTCTGCTCACTGCCGTGTTCTGTGGTGCTGCATTTTGTTGTTACACAGCTGCTGCATTTCACCTCGAGGTGGCTGTACAGCAGCTGTTGACAAAGTGATTCTACATTTACAACATGTGTAAGTGTGTTGGTGAAGTTTGTAAAGCATGCTGAGCACTTTCTGGATTAAAAGCAAGATGTGCACGCAAATGTGTTGCAATTGCCATTATGCACATCTTCCTCCAAATAGGCCTTTGCAGAACTGTTAGCTTTAATGGGAGCTGCAAACATGCATCCAAAAAGGGCTCTTTTAAGAGTTTAATTCTCTCAAGGCATAATAGCTGCATCAGTAAAACATGTGTTAATAGCAAATGGCTCTATTCATGTGAACTTATCAAAGAAAAGCTTCAACTATTTTGCTCAGAACAGCAACTTCAAAGAAGGCTTCATTCATTCATATGCTACAAACCAGTCTCGCTGAGGATGAACACTGAGTAAACAGTGAAAGAGAGAAAATAAGATAAGGCATATGGGAGGTTTAACAAAGAGAGAACACATTTCACTCTTTCCACTGCCCTACATGGGTTTAAGTGCCTGACCATGAGCCCCAGTTATGTTATTGTTCAAGTGCCTTTGAAGCACTATGCAAGCTCTTAGATTCCAAGGAGTCACAGGAAAGGATGTTGCTGTTGGTTTTATGCAGTTCACTAGTTTTTAATGGACTTCATATGGTCTCTGCTTTTTCAAAGCAGCCTTCCTTATCACAACTACAGTACAGCTCTCTCATCTTCTCTGAAAATTATTCATAACAAAGTTATTGTTTGTCCCTCTCCAAACCCACACACACATAAATCCCTCTCTGATCCTGCAGAAGCATTTGAAGAAACAACCTCAGTTCAAGCAGCAATAAATATAAAGTATATAAGTATATAAATTCATTTCAGATCAACAGCATTACTGTCTGTTCTAGTATATCAGGCCCAGACAATGTATAGAATCCAAACTTGACACTAATGAAAGTGGGAGTATGGAATCATGGAATAGTTTGTATTGGAAGAGACCCCAGTGACTTCATGAAAATACCATCAGACTGCAGTTCAGTCAAGTTTAATGGTGATTATTCCTGCTTTGATACCTCATGGCTGTGTTTGTGAGACAGTATCAGGAGTAGACCCCAGGCATGACCTTTGGAGAACCCAAGTCATTGCAATCACAGGGGAACACAGAGCTGTGAACAGAGCAGAGATGCTGAGCAGCACAATCTCTTCTCTTGGGGTTTTAAATTCTCTTGGGTTCTTAGTTTAAATCTCTTGGTTTAAGTCTCTTTTTTATTTTTTTTTTAATTCTGTGCATGACTTAGGGGGTGAACTAACTACCAACTTTGACTTCAGTATGTTTAGTCCTTGACTATTTCAAAGTATGATATTATGTGTAGATGTTATTTACTTGGATTTTAGTAAGACCTTCAACTCTGTCTCTTACCACATTCTCCTAGAGAATCTGGCAGGCAGGTTTACCCTATTCTGGCTGCCCAGGGAGGTGGTGGAATCATCATCCCTGGAGGTGTTTTAGAAGCATTTCGATGTGGTGCTTAGGGAGATGGTTTATTGGCATGTTAGGGATAGGCATGGTTGGACTTGATTATCTTAGATGTCTCTTGCAACTGTAATGATTCTGTGATTCATCTAATCCTGCTGTGAAAGTAGCAAAACTACAGCTTTTTTTACAGCTCTCTGTGTGACATGAGCCAATGAGATGCTTGGATTCTTGCTTCTAGGCTTAAAAAAAAAAAGAAAAAGAAAAAAGAAAAAAAGAAAAAGGAAAAGGAAAAGAAAAAGAAAAAGGAAAAGAAAAAGGAAAAGAAAAAAAAGGAAAAGAAAAAGAAAATAATGGGCGTATTATCTTCTTATCGTGCCCTTCCTCTAGAAGTAGCTGCTTGCTTTGTTTGAGTGAGACAGGCTTCTGCAATTCAAAGCCTGAAACCTTCATGTGAACCTGGTGTTACCAGCTGGGCAGGATTCTCAGCTGTGCATGCTGACGGCTCTGTGCAGATAAAGCAATATTTGACCAAGCACTGCTTGGGCTTGGAGGTGAATGAGTTTAGGAAAAAAGTGAGAGGTTTTGGCTTACACCCAAGAAATTCGCATAGATGAACAAATGCACTAAAATGAGGTACTATTAGCCTTTTTTAAGGGAGGTGCATTTTTATTGTTTCTAGACAGCTGGAGGTTGTAGTCCACACAATATTGTCACAATATTTTAGATACCATCTAGCTGTAAAATAATGTAATTAGTATTTACAGATGCTTACTGCCTTTTAACGAAGAGCAATGTAGAAATTTTGAGCCTGATACAAACTTGGTTTGAGAAGGTAACAACCAAGTTATTCCTAGTCATATCCATTAAATATAAATATCATCAACCCAGGCACAGTCTGAAAATCCCTTGTGGTCTCCTGTGGCCCCTGGTGCCATGACTGTGCCCACAGCAGAGGGAGCATTAAACTCATTGCCCACAGGAAAGTGTGGGGAGTGATACCCATGTTCCTATAATCCTTGGATGGGTAGGATGAGCTCCTTAGCCTTCTGGCAGTCATCCTAGGAGAAGGACAACTCTGATTCCAAACCTGGGCAGATGGAGCTCGTTTAGCCCTGTCAGGCCTTCCAGCTAAGAGGTTAAACCTCCGTCCTAAGGACTTGGCTGCCAGCGTCCAAGCTTGCTAGGCCCTGGCAGATGAACCTTAGGACTAAAGGGTAGGTGCAGCTCTGTGCATGCTGTGTCTCACCTAAAAAAAATCCATAGTGCAGGCTCGAGGGTGCTATCCACTAGCCTCTTTTTATCAGCGCGCTTGGAAAAGGCACTGATGAGGAGCGTGGATGGAGCCCTCCCTGGAGCTTCGGTTGCGAAGCCTAGCCATGACAACGATATCATCAAGCACCTTTGTTTTTCACCAGCTTGTTTAGAACCCATTAACTAGTACTTTGTCAAAACCAGGCTTTGATAGTCCAGAATTTTACAGTGCCTAATGACCTTCATCCTGACACCAGTGCTTGAAACACTGAGCACAGACAGGTTTGCCACCAGGAGCCAGCAGCCACCAAACCACCGACCCTTCAGGTGCCTCTCAGGCACATGTGTGGTGTGGACATCCAACTTGGACAGACAGGTTAACCTTTGAGTAAAGTGAAACTCCTGAATATGTATCACATAGGTGGGCAGATGGCCTCAGCACCAACTGCTTTGATTTATTCTGACAGATGACTCGTTAATGTAGGGCTACTGGAGAGGAGGTCCTGGCTCTGTCATCTCACAGAGCTTAAAAGGAAGACAGGGAACCCCAAAGGATTTGGAGCAGGTAAGGTATGAAAGTCCGTTAAGGAGGGTGCAAGCTGCATTAAATCCAGCACATAATGCTTCATTGAAACTTTGAGAAAACAAGCTCTGCTAGGGGACTACTAAAATCCCCCTGGAAACCTTGATATTTCTCAGGAATCATTTATTGTTTATATGTGAACTCCAGACTTGGTGCAAAATCACAGCGATCTTTTCCTTTACTGTGGTTCCTCATTTGGGCAGCACCGTGGGCATCTCAGATGCTTGAAAAATACTTTATTATTTTCAGTCTGTTTAGATTTTGCCCAAGCCTGTGCTCTTCCACATATTCAAGTGCTACCTCTTTGGGCAATCTTGATATGTACATCAGACTAGAAACATGTTATCTTCTTAACGTCTTAAATTTCACTGCTTGATTCCTGAAAACTTGTTGCTGAAATCTGAAATGGTCCTCTCTGGAGTTTTCTGTGCAGAGAAACACTGATTTTTTGGTCTGCAGCCAGGCTGGCTGACTGCCCATTTCTAAGTAGGGAAACTAAAGTGGATCTTTCATACTTAAATTTAAATTTAAATACTCTTTCAGTTGCATAGGAATGAGATCACTTCCTTAGTTAATAGCTACCAGGGATGCTGGTTCACATTGCTTAGTGGAAAAAAAGAATTAAAACTGTAGACATTATTAGCTGCACAGATTTCTGAGAATTTCCCATTTTATTCTGATACGATTTAAGAAAAGAAAAAAATGTTTCATGACTGGTAAGCAAGTTATTTATTCAGGTGGATAGAAGGTATATTAGTAATTTACACCAAGGAAAAAGAAGTATAAATAATATTTCATCTATTGTTATTCACTGGCTGATTTCTTCTCTTTGTATTAGTTCATATATTAAGTTAATGTATCAGTCTTTCAGTTAGCAGAACTAAGCAGCAAGGTGCCATCATTCAAGAGAAGCATCCAGGTATGTCACAAGGCTATTTTGCCTCAGATATTAAAGCTAGCTTTAACTGATCTGGATACCTCCATGCAGAGTTGTGCTGCATCAGTTAGTCATGCCCTTCCTTGCATTTGCACACATCTACCTTCTCTATTACATCAAAGTTAACTCAGAAACTTTTGACTTTTCAGCTATCATATTTTTCAAAAATATATGTTTAGTGAGAAATTGATTATTTTTTTTTTAATAAGAAATGCTAGTGAAGTTCCCTGCTACTTTCACTCACGTAAATAATCTGCAAAATGTATCTATCTTGGCAGTGTTTCTCAAAGGACAAGAGAGTATTTTAATCAATCTGTTAGATTCTTCTTCCTGATCCCTGCAGCCAGATGTAAAGAAAAGGCTGATTACATAGAAAGACATAATCAACACATAGGAAGAATCAATGTTTCAGAAATAAAATTAAAAAAAAACAACCCAACCTCTATGATATGGATTTCACTGAGTGGTAAAATGCTCTTCCTTGGTCATTTTTTTAAACAAATTTTTTTTTTTTTTAATTGTTAGTTTTTGACTCCCTAACACCACAACTATAGTGCAGCTTATGTTACTGTAATTTGGAGGAAAGACATAATAGCAGCCAAGAAAGGAAGTTGAGCCTCTTAACTAGCATTTCTTTATGTCTCACTTTCATTACAGAAGAATTTACTCCTGGCTAGGCAGGCTGGTGAAGCTTAGTTTGCCTTTAAAAGGAACTTTGATGCTACTAACATCCTTGCGAATTGGAGAAGTGTTGCATTACAGTGGCTTGCTGTCCTGATAGAGCTCTTATCTGCTTTGAACTTCAATAACAATCTCAGAAAAATTCAAATGCTCTTAGCAGGGAAGAACTCACTTTCCACATCCAGGTTCATAAAAAGACTCTATTTTTTTTCTTCCATTCCCTGAAAGTGGGGCTAACACATAGCAAAAATAAGAGCTCCATCCTTCCAGATTATGTTGCTCCCCTCCTCATGAACATGGATATAGCCCTGACATAGCAACTATGGATTGCTCCCTTGTACAATCAGGCCCTACAGCATCATTTTGCTTAGGCTGAAACTGCTGAAGCCTTTTGAAATTGTTTGGACAGTGCATGCCAGTAACTTAAATCAAAAAGGTTTTCTTTCACACAGTCGCAGTTTTTTGTTTTGTTTTGTTTTGTTTTCTTCTCCCACAGTGATAATTACAAATGTAGTTAATTCAGCTCAGACTGTATCAGGAGGCAGTTTTAATTCATTCTGTCAACATGGTCTTGCCAGCCATTTATAAACACTGTGAGAAAGGACTTGGCTTTACTCTGCTCTAGTCCTCTGAGAAACACCACTGAGACTGGAAACCAACAGGACACGGTCCCATCAATACTGTGCACACCATTTACAACCTAGAGGAAACCACTGCTTCCAAAAGTCTAGTGAACCACCTCTCATCACAGACATACCCTATTATTGCTTCCATCACAGTAAAATGTTACCTCTTATCTCAACATGATTGGTTCGCAGTTATTCCTCATCCCAGTGTGATGCCCTCTGGAGTGTGGGGCTCTTTGAAGCTTGATGCAAGTCTCTTGGGTCAGGGGAAGGGAATGTCTATGCTTCTCTGCCTTTCTGGAACTATATATTTTATGTCAGGAAACACATCTCAAACAATAGTTCATTATCTTAGTTCAGAACAACTTCTGAGTCTCTTCTAGCATCTCTGCTGTAAGTGGCCCCACAGAAGTCAGTAGGGGCTCCCCACAAAGTACAGCTGGGAGGTTTAGTCCTTGGATGAAATCTTGACTCTGACAAAGTCAGGGAGAGTTTTGTCATTGACTTCCCAGGGGAAAGGCTGTATCCCTATTGTTTAGCGTTGGCTTTATCTGAAGTCAGCATGCATAAAGTGAGTGTGAATGGATTTTTGCTGCCTGCATTTCCAGTAATTGCCCATTTAGTTTTATTTGGAGGATGCAATTGCTGATCTTCGCTATTACTTGCACCAAGCAATGCTACGTGTCACACAGACCTTTACAAACCCTTTCACCCCTGCTGCATTGCAGACACATCGTACAGCTACACTATTTAAAGGGTCCTTGAAAGTTCAGAAGTTCTATTTTTATGAGCTGTTAAAGTTCCAGTAAGTGAGAAATGTATCCGCTGTGAGATAACACAAATATAGCACACTAGTGAGCAGTTAACAAGATTTTTACAATACTTGAAAATCGTCACAGCAAAACCTTTTTTGGTGCTGAATAAATTCCCAAATAACTTTGCCCTTAGAAAATTTGGGGCCAGTCCTGCAAACACTTACCAGTTACCCACCACAATCCTGAAGTGTGTGCTCAACGTGAGACCAAGTAGTCTGCTGAGTACAGAAGTATCATTCCCAGGCTTAAAAGTTAATAGGCAGCCTGAGTGTTTTGCTGGAGAAAGGCCAGAGCAACCAGCATCTTGGAGAATTAAGCTCATAAGATCAGTAGTATGAATTTGAAGAGATGGGACTATAGTCCTAAAACTAATCCCAGTTCTGATCCCCAAAATAGTCTAAATAAATGTTCTATAGCCATTGTGTGATCCTTTTAAACACATTTCTTCATAAAAGGAGCATAACCTGATAGGGTGAAATCAGCAACAACTATGTTCACAGATGAATATTTTATTCACACAAGTACTTTCATTGAAGCTGAAGGGTCTATCACTCAGGCTCAGATAGAGCAGAGATTTACTGAATTAACTAAAGATGCCTTGCATTCTCTTTTTATTGAGAGGTAAACACTTAACAGCTTAGGTCTGTGAGGGACTTTTTGAACCAGTAGCTGCATTATACATCAGTATGCCAGCTCAGATAGGGAGTGCTCTTTTGAAGAGGAATTCCCAACCACTTCCTGTCGTGTGCTTTGTTTTGATTCAAGGAAAGATTCACACACTGGTGTGTGTGAATGGTATTACTTTTGGATGAAACTAAATGGACAGATGTGTCCCAGGAACACCTTTACTTTACCTCGGTCACAAACAGCTGTGTTGGCAACCAGCTCACAAGACCACACTGAAGCTTGTCTGAAAGAATGGTAATTTAAAGCCCAGAAATGTATAAAGTAGAGATACTGGGCAGTGAGCATCACCTGTTTCACCCAGCTGATGCATTTCCATTGCTCCTCATAACTTCCTCGTGCAAGCACTTCCACAGAGTCCAGGATTCTGCTTTTGGGGATAATTTTGGCACATAAGCCCTTCCACAGAAGTTGTTATGTCACAGCACTTAGAAATGGCATTACTTGGCTGAGGTCTCATGGCTTGCCTTATTCTCAGAGGTCCTGTTGGCAGCTTGATATATTTCTCTCAAACCTGCTTCAGTTTTTTCAGATCCCCTTAAACATACTGTTCTTAGCCCCTCCTTCTTCTGTCATTAATTTTCAATTATTTTTTTTTCATTAAATACTACTTCAGGGCCCTTTTTTTCCCTGAAGTTAATCCTTTTACCTGAAATTTTAATTATGATATGGCACAATTGTTTCCTTGCATAGACTCTTGTATGGAGAATACTGTATGGAGATTACTGTGAAAAGTGGGAGTAGCTGAGCCTGTTTGTTTGTGCAAAATAATATTATACTCCTTGTTACCCTCTAGTTCTACAGAATGGAAACAGAACACTTAGAGTTGCTTCTTTTGGTCCTGGTCTTTCTGTTGATATTCAGTTGAGTCTGCTATCAACAGCTGCTTCTCCATTGCAGTTGGCCTTTGTCTCTCACAGCATCATTCACCAAACCACATGCTAAAATGGGCTGAGATACAATATGACCTGGGCCAAAATAAGACATAATCAGCACAGCCTTTAGAGACTGCTAGCTTGGTTTTCCTGGAAAGGACAGGTGCCTAGAGCCAGGTATTGTCTAAAGGGAAACCAGGGCACAGGGAATGCTACCAGATAAAGACTATGCTCTTTCACACCATTAGTGTCTTATAGGCTTATGTACAGAAGAAGAATGGTCAGGCAAAATGCTGGCTGGCATGATTCAGCCACAAACATAAATTTGGAACTGGTCCTCATGAACCAGAAATGCTTAGTTTTTCTTAAAATGTAGGCTTCATGGAGGAAAAAGAGCAAATTGTGACCACTGCCTTCAGTGGCACCATTTGATGCTCCCCATGTCAAGTGTCACAGCCCTTCTCTAATCCTCTGTTCTCCTGTAGGCAGAAGCTTTACTGAACCACTCAACCTCCAGCTTGCCCTAGAAAGCCAACACACAGGCTTTTTGCAGCTACATCTTTGATTTGCATCTCTTACAGAGAAGGAGGGACAAAGCAACAATATGGCTGTGCATTCAGATAATTGCTGTCCCTGTCCATCAAACAGATGAGTCTGCAGGTTTGCAAAGGGAAAAGGACTGAAAAGCACTATCTAAACGGTTAAGTGAAGCTAAAGGCTGTAAGTACAGCTTGTGGCAATTTGTAATTGCCATTTCCACATGGCACTGAATGCTAATGTAAAAAATACTGACGAGTCCTTTCTAATATGTTTTAAAGCGAAATTGGAAACATATTTCTGTGTAACAAGTCACTAGGCACAACTTCTTGGGGAATAATGGTCAATGTTTTATGGGATTGCTTGTTAAAGTTGTTTCTAAATGGGAAGGACCCCAGGGAAGCTGGCATGAACAGTAAACATTCAAAGGAATAATTTGTGGTGACAAGTGATTCCTTCAGTATTTATTTAACGTTTAAAATTTGTCTGAATGAAAAAGGAGGCCAAAGACTGACTAGGTCTCAGATTTTTTTCCTGACTGTCTGCCTCTGTTCATCACGGGTTTCTCCAGGTTAAGAAAGCCCTTGGGATGCTGGCAGGAGATAGCCCATCTGATTCCTGGAAGCCATAAAGGCAACGTGATTTGCTCATTGTCCTATGTGGTTAACTGTACTCACGTGGAGCTCATAATGCACGCCACAGTTTGGGTTGTTTCCCTTCCCCTACTGAAAAACAGAGGAAAATGTTTGTTTCTTAAATGTTCATGAACTGCATTTTCCAAAGTGCATCAGTACCATGAAGTCTCAGGACATCGTGTTGCACTCAAGGCAGCTGTTTCTGCAAAAACCAGAAATATGATGAATAAAAGGTCATGATCCAGCCTTCCCCAGTATTCCCTGCAGCCACATCCATGCTCAGCCCCATGTGTTGGACTCTAGAGGTACAGTGCTAAGATGTTGGCCAAGGAGCACCCCAGCAGACAAGTTTAGGACCAGTATAAGAAATCTGAAGCAAAATAAGTTGTTAATCAAAGAAGAAAACTAGGTTAACCTTGTTATTTTTAAGACAAAGGGCCTCAGCGTTTTTATGGCTTTTGTGTTCTCTCTCCTTTTGTGAAATCTATACAGGACTGCTCCATTAACCCCGGGCCAGCCTCATGTCTGCCACCTCACAACTCTTCAGAGAGAGAAGATTTCAGTGCAGTCCTTCAAATGTATGATATTTCTTTCACCAATGCCAAACAGGATTTGAGGGAAAGAGAAAATACACATGACAAATGTTATTTCTTCAGTGAATGTATCCCTAGACTGATTAATGGTGACAGTCTTTACAGAAACTCTGAGTTTTGAATGGCTAAATTTTAATAAAATTGAATAAATAAAAACCAGACATAGAATGGAAAGCAAATATAAAAAAGTTTCTGTAAGGGAAATGAGAATCATTTTGAATTTGTAATTAATAATTAGAGAAGAGATTTATCAGCGTTTCCCCAGATATATTTTCCCCCAAGAAAATAAAAATTGAATATCATATTCTAAAGCACTGGCAGATCTTGGTTTTTAACTAGCACAGGTTTGGTTTTTTGTTTGTTTGGTTTGGGTTTTGGTTTTATTTTTAATGCGTCCAGTGTTTCCAAACATTTTCTCTTTCCAGGTAACTTAAATGAAATTTACTGGGTGTTGACTTCAAGTCTGTTTGTCTACCTGTCCCTCTTTATTCCAGATTATTTACCTATGTGAATACTCTTCAGTCATCAAGAACACAGTGTTTAGTGTTTTTCAGGGTCTGGATTTGGGGGACTTTTAAGAGTAAAGATATCACAGTGAGTCTTTTGCAATTAATGCCTTATCCCATCAGGACTAGAAGGGAAAGTCGCATTTACATTTTCATTGTGTTCAAAGTAGTTATACTTACTGAACTAAATCTTGAGGCTACTCACATTAGCTTCTGAGCATGTCATTGATGGATTTCCTTTGACAGAAAACCCACAATCTTGATGTAGAGATGGCTTTTCCTATAGTAACAATATGCAATTTACTGTTATTCCCAGTGTTTGGCAACTATTCTTGACTTCTAAAGGACCAAAACCTGAGTCACAGACAACCTGTATTTGTCCTCTGATCCAGGGCCAAAACATCTACTCCACATGAATATTGTTGAGGCAGTTGGGGTAAGATTTGACACCACATAGATTTTGCTACTGGAGTATGTCAACATATGGCTGGTGTTGTACAGACAGGCTGGCACAAGCTCCTCCCCAGGTGGTTTCCAATCTGTAGAGGTATAACATATGCTGAACTCTCAGTTTGACTAGTAGTAATGCAGGTATTTCTACTCACAATTCAGTCTTCCATCTCCCTTTCTTGAAATGGAGTATATTAATCTTATTTTATATTGGGCATTATGGAACCTGGAATTTATTAAAGATTCAGGTAGAAATTTCATTCTACTCTTGTTCAAAGGCAGCACTTTCCATTGTTATTGTGGGGCAAAACACTTTTCAAAGGTAGCTTGACCTTGTCAACAGAGAAATACTGTGAATATGTGAAATGAATGTACCTGGATTGCATAGATATTCTGTGTGTGCAGAGAAATGCATGAAGTTCCACTATAATTACCATTAAAGGGTATTTATCATTGTGTCTGGAACATCAAAGAAATGGCAAAGATAATCTCAGCCCTTGGATGGAAGGGGAAAATAGATTAAAAAAAAAACAACAAAACAAGGAAGAATATATTCAGGAGTTTTGTAATATTTGTTTCTGGATGGGGTGCATCCTAGGGTGCTTAACGAACTGGTGCAAGAGCTGGCTAAGCCACTCTCCATTGTTTATCACCGGTCCTGGCTAACTGGGGAGGTCCCAGATGACTGGAGGCTGGCCAATGTGACACCCATCTACAAGAAGGGCCTGAGGGAGGATCCAGAAAACTATAGACCTGTCAGCTTGACCTCAGTGCCTGGCAGGATTATGGAGCAGATGATCCTAAATACAATCAGGCAACATGTACAAGACAACCAGGGGACCAGGCCTAGCCAACATGGGTTTATGAAGGGAAGGTCCTGCCTAACCAACTTGGTCTCATTCTATGACTGGGTGACCCGCCTGGTAGATCAGGGGAAGGCTGTGGATGTGATCTACCTAGACTTCAGCAAAACGTTTGACACAGTCTCCTATAGCATCCAACTGGCAGCTCATGGCTTGGACAGGTACATGCTTCACTGGGTTATAAACTGGCTAGATGATGGAGCACAGAGAGTGGTTGTGAATGGTGCCACTTCCAGTTGGTGTCCAGTGACCAGTGGTGTGCCCCAGGGGTCAGTCCTGGGCCCAGTCCTGTTCAACATCTTTATTGATGATCTGGATGAGGGGATCGAGTCTACCATCAGTAA
>VWZO01018709.1:38724-59756 GCA_013396975.1 Bucco capensis | reverse complement strand
GCTGCAGAGGGACCTGGACAGGCTGAGTCTGTGGGCTGAGGCCAACGGCATGAGATTCAACAAAGTCAAGTGCAGAATCTTACACTTTGGCCACAACAACCCCATGCAGTGTTACAGGCTGGGAGATGAGAGAGGCCTGGCTGAGAGGGACTTGGGAGTTGTGGTTAACAACTGGCTGAACATGAGCCAGCAGTGTGCTCAGGTGGCACACAAGGCCAATGGCATCTTGGCCTGTATCAAGAATAGTGTGACCAGCAGGACTAGGGATGTAATTATCCCCCCTGAACTCGGCACTGCCGAGGCCTCAACCTGGAGTACTGTGTCCAGTTCTGGGCCCCTCACTTCAAGAAAGATATTGAGGTGCTGGAGCAGGTGCAGAGGAGAGTGATGGAACTGGTGAAGGGGCTGGAGGGAAAGTTGTATGAGGAAAGGCTGAGGATGCTGGGGCTGTTTAGCCTGGAGAACAGGAGACTCAGAGGGGACCTTATCACTTCTCTACAACTACCTGAAAGGAAGCTGTAGTCAGGTAGGTGTCAGGCTCTTCTCCCTGGCAACTAGTGACAGGAGAAGAAGGCATGGCCTGAAACAGCAACAAGAGAGGTTTAGGCTAGACATTAGGAAGCACTGCTTCATGCAAAGGCTGATTGGGCACTAGAATGGACTGCCCAGGGAGGTGGTGGAGTCACTGTCCCTGGAGGTATTTAAGAAAAGATTGGATGTGGCATTTAGTGGCATGGTTTAGCTGATGCCATGTTGTTGGGTCATAGGCTGGACTTGGTGATCATGGAGGTCTTTTCCAGCCTCGCTAATTCTGTGATTCTGTGATTTCACTATTATGCTGTTATATTGTAGGAAGTCTTGAGGAAGTATCTGAGCATGAGGAGGGCAGATGGATGAAAAGGAAAACTACCCTGGGTCTCTCAAATTTGGCACTTTTCAGGTGTTTGAAGGTCCAAATCTTTAATATCACTCTTGCAAGCCATGCAGGTATCCATTATAACCACACACATTGTCATATGTTTTTGCTTCCCCTCAGCCCAGGGTCCGTGGCAGCTCTCCAACATCCTCTTCATATGTTATTGTACTGCTGCTGTCCCCTGTAGCAGAGTGTGAGGTTCTTTCTCCTTTGAAATTATTTCCCATGCCATTCCCAGACCTTGGTCGTCTTCCAAGTCCTCCCTAATCAATCTAACATTGTAGGATGTCAGTTCTCATTTTCTTTCCTATGAGCCTATGTGACTACACATTTTATATTTGTGGCATAAGAGTCTTCTTTCTGTTCCCAACTTTTGTTCATTAGTTCCTCTCTTCCCTGAGAGATTTTCCTCTCTTACTCTTTGGCCTCTCACTGAACATCACCACCTCCTTCTTCCTCTGTGTAGTATAGCTATGAGAATATTTTCAAGCAAAGACAAATCAGCAAGATGTGTATTTCCTTGTGTTACTGCACTTACCACAGGTCCTGTGCTCTGTCTTGGAAAAAGGTACATAATAAAAGGAGCAGTTTACACTTCTACATCAGGGCTGCACTGAAGCCAAAAAAAAAGGCATAAACCAAGAACAATACAAAACTTGTCAGGCTTCTTCTGGTGAAAGGCTTACAGGACCATGGGGCCAGACTGTGCCCTAGATAAGCAAGTTCCACAAAAGCTTAAGAAACAGCTTTGGTTTACCTTTACTTACTGTTTTTTACTCATTTGCTTCTGTCCTTATGCACGATTGACTTGGGGTTTTGTCACTTGGAGGGCAATGTTGAAATAAGGTCACTTTGTCCAAATGTGCTGGCAGTAGTGCCCCACATTGTGTTTCCTGCCACATCCAAGCCCCTGAGGGACAAAGAAAAGGATTGGTGGCAAAGAGCCGCTGCCTTTCTGCTCTTCACCACAACTATGGAACAGGCTCTAACCCAATGCACAAGATTTATGTCAAGGAGTATATGTCCTGCCAAGCTCCTAACAGGAGAATGTGCAGTGCTAGGTGGACTAGAGGTCAAAGAAAAGGGGAAAAGTTAAAGCAGGACTGAGAAGGGTGTTATTGTTCTCTCCCTCTGTGCTTCTTCTGTGGGGATCCCATGCTGTAATGCATAAAGAACTGTTTGCTTTCTTCTACATGTCTCACTGTGCTGTTGAGTGATGGAATTAATTTGCTTTATGCGGGGAGCTTTTTGGTATCCAGGCTGATGTTGTAGGGCTGAGGTAGAGCATTAGTTCAGATGGGTTAATTTTGTAGTAGGGAATCATCAGCCAGTAAGAACTGGGTACAGCGTGTTCTGGCTGTAATCCTTTTCTGCTTCTTTCTTGGCCAAGTAGGACTGGCAAAACCAAATATTCTTATTATTTTGTTTGTGTACACACACCTCCTCCCTTCCTTTCTTGTGTGCAAATAGTGATTCTCAAGATGATGTCTTAGATGCAAAATGTGATTTTTCCAAAGTTAAAAAGGCCAATTTGCTAGGATTCAATCAGCATTATGGAATAATGCTCTACTTTTCTGGAACAAATTTTATTAACGAAAGTTTTCAGTTATCACAGGAGAGAAATAATTGCACCATCAGCATCTATGGAATAGCACATTCATCCCAGAGCATATGATTTTTTTTTTTTAACTATTGTATTTCTTTTGATTTTGAGTTAATGTATACTTCCAGGGAATTAAATGAGGAAATGAGAACAAAGCAGGATGACTGGTCAATAAGCACCATGGTGATAAGGTTTCATGTTCTTCCTTGCTTGGCATACTGCATCACTGTACCTTGTATGATGAATTGTACCAGGGAGGACACAGTTCTCATAGTAGTCACAGGAGGACATGTATCCTCAGCAAAGCTGACATTTCAGCAGAGGGAGAAGTGAGGGGAGACATATGCCTATATGTGATGCTTTTTTGAATTAGATAGGATAATGCAAAAATATCCACAAATTTTGTCCAAGAGAAAGGTAAGTCTCAGGAAACAAAGCAAGGCCTTTTTCACCCCCATTCAGATTACGTGCATCTTTCATGAGCAAATGTTGTAGCGAAATAGTGAAAGCCATGGTAACAGCAAGTGGTGTTGCTGGCATTGCTAGTGGAAGCAGGCAGCATGCTCCCAGCATGACTCATTGTCTCTGCAAACAGATGGCTCAAAAGCATTGTTTTTGTATTCAGATGTGTGCCTAGGTGGGAGAGACCCCATTTGGGAGATGGCTGCATCACCCTGGTAGTTTTCTGTGCTCCACACATCCAGGATATTTTCTCTTATAGCTGGTGAAACCCACCAGCTGAATGCCATCTGCATGTGACACAACATGAGCATGCCCCTTCCCTCTGCCTGCCCGCTCCTGTTAGCTAATGTGGCCCCTGCGTCTGAGCCAAGGCCATCGTAATAGACTGTCACACCAAGAAGAAAATGCCCCTTTAATTATTTTACTCATTTTCTGGCACAGTTGAAACTGCTTTTTTGTACAAAAAAATCTGTTTCTCCTAGATAATTCCCCTTGTTTTTCCCACTGACAGCTGGCAGCTCACTCCCTTTATGGTTAATCTGTTTTTTAACATCTGTAGCAATGCACAGAGAGGCAGCACCACGCTTGTGTGAAAGAGCGTGCTACATCTTGTCATCAAAGGAAGCTGGAGCTGCAAGAAACTGAGGCACCCATGGGACCAGGGAGAAGGTCTGAGGGTCTGCCTGGTCTCCTGAGAACAGATAACCTCAGGATGCTCAAGAAGTGCAGAGAGCTTGGTTTGGTGACCTTGGCCCTGGGGAAAGTGAGTGAAGAGTGAAGCAGTCCACTCTCCTGTCCACTCTCCTGGAAAAAACAGGATTCTCCAAGACAGGTGGTGTTCCACTTAAGGGTGTCCAGACAAAAGCTAAGACATTGGCATTTGTTTCCTACTGATATAGGAATTATGACTGACCATCAGGCAGTGTTGCCACTCAATGACAACTGGACAGACTGGAGATTTGGGCAGAGAGGACCCTAATGATGTTCAACAAGGGCAAGTGTAGGGTCCTGCACCTGGGAAGGAATAACCCTGTGTACCATTACTGGTTAGAGGTTGACCTGCTGCAAAACAGTTCTGCAGAGAACAACCTTGGAGGCCTGGTGGATAAGCTCACCATAAGCCAACAGTGTGCTTTTTTGGCCAAGAAGGCGAGTGGTATGCTGGGGTGCATTCACAAAAGTGTGGCCAGCAGGTCTAGGGAGGTTATCCTCCTCCTCTACTCTGCCTTAATGAGGCCACATCTGGAGTATTGTATACAGTTCTGTTCTCCTGTGTTCAGGAAGGATGAAGAACTACTGGAAAGAGTCTGGAGGAGGCTACAAAAATGATGATGGGAGTGGAGCATCTCTGTGAGGGGGAAAGTCTGAGAGCCCTGGGGCTGGTTAGCCCGGAAAAGAGAAGATTGAGAGGGTATCTTCTCAAAGCTCATCAATACATAAAGATGGGTGTCAAGAGGATGGGGTCAGTCCCTTTTAAGGGATGCCCAGTGACAGGACAAAGGAAAATGTGCAAAAGCAAGAACACAGGAAGTTCTACCTGAACATGAAGCATATCCATTGTCCATTCTATTGTTATTTTTAGTAAAAAACCAAGTCATTCATTGTAAATAGTTGAGCATATGCATTTCCACTATCTGGAAATCTGTCTGAAAGCATTATATGATTTCTTCAAGTGAATCCATTCTTTTCTGCTTTTGTTTTTGTTTGTTTGTTTGTTTGTTTTCAGTTGCTTACCTCCCATCAGCTGCCTTAAGTAAAAATGAGAGAAGTTTGAATTCTCTTTACAAGTGAGGAGCCTTGCAGACTCATATGCCTGACAGTGATTTCAGGGAATGTCCACTTTTTACAGAACATGTCTTTTTGTCCAGGGAAATAAATTATAAGTTTTGCTTTAAAAGGGTTTTTAAGTCCCAGTGTGACATGGGTTGTCATATGGAAAAGTGAGTTTATAAGCAAAAGATGCAAACTTCTCCATATCTTCATATCCTTCATCTTCATGTGATAGCGTAGCAAATCTTTTAGAAGCTTTGCTCCTGATAGCAAGATTTTAGATACATTTTTTGGCTGAGTAGCTCTTGATTATGCTCTTAAGGCTCTTGGCTTTTCTCATCACAATTTTTTTTTCTTTAGTTTGGTTTCTTCTGTGGGAAGGTCATGTCTTTAGTGAATCGCAGGATCCTTTTGCATTAATATACATTTGAGATCTCAGCTTGGTATGGAGCTGGGATCAATGTGATCCACTTGAGATAGTATCATGCACTGTGGAGAGATCCTGTGGCTGCAGTCCATTTATTTCATGAATACTGGAGCTCTGATATTTTAAACACTGTATTTCACAAGTTTGAAAAACCTTCTAAAATAGGCAGCTTTAAAAACCCAAAATATATCTAAGTTGTGTAATGGAAGGGATACAAGCACAAACCTATATTTCACACTTGCTTTCTAATCAATGTGGAATGATGTATTAATAGATGTTGCAGTCTGAAGATACTTGGTTCAGTAGTTTTTGATCACAATGCCTTGAATTTCAATTAGGATGTTGTGCCTCAACAAGTATCTGGTCTATGACATTCAGAACATTAATATCTATTTCCCAAATACTCTATTGGAAAAGCTTCCCATTTACCAAAATAAAAATGAGAAAGGAATTAAAGAAAAAAATGTTTGCGAGTGACTCTAACTTTGTGACCATTGTCTAAACTATATTTGCTGACTGACATTAATACAAATAGTTTTATACAATGTTTTGCTTGACCCTTGTCTTTCCCTTGTGGTTCATGTGTAATTCTGATGGTGAATAAAGTGGCTAGACATCCAGCTCTGTCTGCAGCATCCAGCATATTGGAAATCTCACAGGTGCTATATTGTAGGAGTGATCTAGCTTTAATATAATTTTTATTCAAGTTCTGTATAACCTGAGTCCTAAGACCAGCTATACCTATTCACAAGCTGAATAGAATATGTCCCCTACATGCTTTTGATGGGTCTGTTTCAATATAATTCTGTTGTTTGCGAATAAAATCTCTTAGAGACAAGGGTCTTGGTTCTCTCTCTTATTTGCATTCTCCTTTTCTGGACTAGCAAGCATTAACACATGTGATGAAGGAAGGATATTTATGAAGTAATATACCATAATCATCAGGCACAGTCTGAAAATCCCTTGTGGTCTCCTGTGGCCCCTGGTGCGATAACTGTGCCCACAGCAGAGGGAGCATTAAACTCATTGCCCACGGGAAAGTGTGGGGAGTGATACCCATGTTTCTAGAATCCTTGGATGGGTAGGATGAGCTCATTAGCCTTCTGGCAGTCATCCTAGGAAAAGGACAACTCTGATTCCAAACCCGGGCAGATGGAGCTCGTTTAGCCCTGTCAGGCCTTCCAGCTAAGAGGTTAAACCTCCGTCCTAAGGACTTGGCTGCCAGCGTCCAAGCTTGCTAGGCTTGCTTAAAGGACCACAATCAAGTTTGTTTTTCATGAAGGTTTGGGGGTTTTTTTTGAGGCTGTTAGTAAAAGTTAATGCCTTCTTCTTGCTTTAAGCAGGCTCCTTTGTGCCAAGGGGCAATGGTCTATGTACTTTGGACTTAACAGTTTTAATGACAGTGAAAATGCATTTTTGGTTGGCTGACACATATGTAGAGGGTGAAGAGATGCATTTATAAACCCTTTGTTTCTATAACCTTAGTAATCACCACAATTTTCAGCATAGAAATAGACCATTATTTCAACAGGCCTTAGGACTGTACTCTATAATGTCTGTAGACTTCCAGTGACATCCGTACAAATTTAGCTAAAGTGTATTACTGAAAAGAAAAATAAAAAATACAGCTTATTTGTGGAAATGATCAGGAAAAAAAGGCAGAGTATAAATTACTCTGTCAGTTGGGTATACTATTGTTTGCCATTGGGATGGCTCAGTGTTCTGGAGTGATTAAAATTTAAGAGTGTACGTCATGTTCCTTTTTGAACTTTTGAGTCTGAATGTGGACACTGTTTCTTTAAGGACTCAGTAGTTGAACTCTTTCCCCCCGCCCCCCTAAAGAATTTGCCGGGAGGAGCCGAGAAGCTGATAAGGAAGAGAGAATCGAAACCCCGCTCCTGCACAGTTGTAAACCATCATCGCGGCATCTCTGGACAGGGAGGTCGAGAGCTATGACCCTGAGACATCATTCAAGAGAGACAACAAACAGCAAATCATGGACTGCGCGGGGAGATGATGTATTTTTGTGTATATATAGAGGGAAGTAAGATTTCCTCTTCCTGTTTGCTGCTTGCTGCTTGCTGTTCCTGCTTCCTGCTTTCCTGGAACTGTGCTCCCAGCTCATTTTCCTTCTCCCTTTACAGAAAAAAAGGCCTCTGGCATTCTTGAAATTCCTCCGGTAATTTGTACAACTCCCCTCCCGGAATGAAAGTAAGGGGGAGGGGAGGTGATTGATTGGAAGGAGGGAGGAGGTAATTAAAAGGGAGAAAGGGCAGAAAGCCATCTCTGAACTAACCAGCTTATATCTCTCTTTATTGTTTATCTCTTTCATCCTGTTGTACCGTTTAAATTTAGATAAAGCTGTTCTTAGAAATTCACTGTCTGCATGCCTAGTGCTTTTGTTTTTGTTTACTGCTGTCCCCATCTTATTGGGGAGAGGGAGTATTGTGGCAAAATCCTCTCAAAACATTGTTCTTTTGACCCTAGCTTCTGGTCAAACCAGGACACTCAGCCCATGATAAGCCGCATACAATGACAGACATTTTGAAAAATATTTTGAAATTTTGATTTTCATATGATTTTTAAAATGAAAAGTAACAATGAGGTGTGTACAGCTTCTCCTGGTACGTGTAACCCTGACTTCAGTGTGCTACCTCATCCTGACTTTTTACATCAATGTTCATGTAAGGTACGATTCACGCTCTGAGCAGCAGAATTTGGTCCAGAGCATAAACTGATGCAACTCTTATTTTCTGTTTCATGTGGCAGTATGGCTTACTGCTTTCCCAGAACTTTTAAAAGAGTAAAATAAGATTTTTGTTGTTGTTGTTGCTGTTGTTTCTTAGGATAGGGAAGAAGAGAAATACATTGGGGGAATGTAAGCTGATGTTGCTGCCTGGTGTATGGAAATATGTTCAGCTAGGGTATACACTGATGGGTACACATGCTGGTCCTTTAGAAATGAGCTATGCTAAGGTGGGGGGGGAAGAGAATATACTTAGAAAAAAGTTAGTAATATGCCCTTTGTTCTTGTAAGCAGTGCTTATAATAACTGTCTCTAATTGAGGGCAGTGCATCATTCCTGTATGGATGTTGGGTTTCTCCTATATCTTTTCATACTCCCAGTTAACACCATAAAGACCAAGAGAGCTGTGATGCAGCTACCACCTCATGCTGGCTTCAGGGCAAGTGCTGAATCCAGTGCTGTTTGTTAGCACTCTGCAGTAATTTATTTAATTGAAGGATAACTGGAAATACTCTACTGTCTATCAGAAGGAATTCAGAAGGTTTATTTAGGGACTGGTACAATATGAATATACTGAGTGTTTAGTCCATTAAAGTGCTTGCTCAAAATGAAGGACTCTGCCAGGCAGAAATCAGATTGAGTTCATCCCAGGTTGTGTAATACATGAATGTGCCCCAGCAGATGCTATCTCAACCAGGTTGAACTATGAATTTAAAACAGGAGAATGGATGTGATTTCAAGTTTTATCCTAATTTAGTTAAGCTGTAATTTAAGACAGAAAGTAATATGATGTCTACCACCTAGTTCACAGCCTGCTGCCAGTGGTTGAGAGAATATTGAGCAGCATAAAAAGTATGAAGGATTCATGACCCCAGATACATGAACACTGAGGGTGAGGTCCACCCTGTTCTGTACTCAGAGAAAAAAAAATCCTTGTTATAAATGCATGGATTAGTTACTTTCAGACTTGAATTTTGCATTCCACACTCTTCTTCAGAAACACAGCAGAGAGGTGCATTTTCCCAAAATGCATGCCATAGCTCCAGGATGAGGACCATGATGGAAAGCTCAGTATTTTTGGCCTATTGAAACTCTCTTGGAACCATAAAGCTCATTCATGTGGGGCTGAGTTGCAGGATGCTCTCACACAGCAATGGGAGAGGACTGGAAATTAGAGAATATCCTCACTCCTTTTCTGCTGAAAGAAAAAACAGAAAATCGGAGACTGCTGTTGCACTTCAGGGTGCACTGACCTGGTTCACCGAACGGCCTCGGCAGTCAAACTCAGACTGCTCAGTCCACATGGCCAGCAGACACCCGTAAAGTCAAAGGCAAATGGCCTTTATTTGTACGTAACGTGATATTATATAGCCCTGGTTCACAGCGTCATTTCCGTCTGCTCACATCATAACTCCTACACTATTGGCTATTCAAGTATCCCAAGTGGGGACTTATCTTATCTTTACCGTACAGTGCCAAATCTTCCGGCTCGCCAGTGCCTGTCTATATGCTCTAATTAACTAGCTACCCACAGACTGCTGCTTCACTTGTCCCCAAGTAACTCAGGTGTATTCTGCCTTCAGGAGAACCTTTCTGGATTACTAGCAGCCTAGGATTGATCAAAGACCAGGGACCTCCTAGCCTCAGCCCTCCTACTGCGAGAACAGCATAGGTTGCCTTCAAGTGGCCTTCTTGGCAAGAAAAAAAGAAGACTGCAAATGCTTTCTGGATGAAAGACATGGATAATTCTGTGAAAGAGGCTAGTCATGTCCCTCCAGAGATGTGCCCTGCTGAAAATCCTGATTTTTGCAACCAAGGTGTGATACCAAGTTTGATATATTAAGAATTAGTGAAAAACAGTAGTGCAACATTTGAAATAACCAGAAAATAAGAGATTCTTTTGCTCAAGGCAGCATAATCTGCCTAATCTGAATTTGGGAGGCTTCTTTTGACTCAGAGAAATAGAGTGTAGAAGAAAGCTGCAGATGCTCTAGGATATGTTATGCTCTCTGCGTGTGGACAAGCCCTGGTTTCCCCAATAGACAATACAGCAGGCTTTTCCTGGGCCAAAATCAGGCTTCTGAAATGGGATAGGTATGTCTGAGTAAGTCTTCTTAAGTGATTTATTAAAACTAAAGATAGATGCACTGTTCTGTGACAAAGTTCCTCAGAAATGGGCAGTGGTAGATTTACAAGTTCTAACCTGAGAAAAAACATGCATCAAATAGTTACTCTGACCACAGTAATACTTATTTTTGTTTTGTCCATGTAAAGTAGAGGAATACTACCCTGTGAAAGAAGTAAAAATATTTCCTCAACTGCTAGTCTTCCAATGCTATCACAAAAATAAACTTTACATCTCCAACTTGCAAAGAAACAGCCTGGAGACCAGCTCCACAGAAAACTCCAGTTCTGCCCACCCTGCTCTGGTGTCAGCAAGGTTGTTGTGCCAAAAGTAAACAATTTTGTGCTAAAAGTCTGAACTCAGATGCAGACCTGATGGCATTCTGAATTTGTTAGAAGAGAGAGATAACAGGTGCATTTTATTTAAATATTAGTTTTTAAAATTCTTTTGTTTCCTTCCACAAAATTATACCAGCCTGTTTACAACAATAGTGTACAACTGCCTGCATTTCTAGATTGATATGATAAGTTAAAAGCTGTTAAAAGTTTTCAGTGTTAGCTGTTACAGAGCCAGATGATGTCATGGTTAGGCTACCAGAATGCCATAAACATCCAAAGTAGAGATCAAATGCAAAGCTGACTTCTTTATGTGTTACTCATGCCAATTTCCAGTATGTGTTACTTTAAGGAGGAGGCAGGTGGAATGACCATAACCTAAATGTCTCTGTGACCTACCAACTCATACTGCTTGTAGTTTTGCCATTTCTCCTTAGCTCTGCCTAGTATCCACCTAATCCTAACTCAACTGAAAAGCAGTTGAGTTGATGCTAACTATCCCCATGTTTTTACCCTCCAGGCTTATTACTGATTTTTCCTGTGTATTCCAGCTCCAGGCTGTCTACTCAGATTTATTCCATATGTCTTAAATTGAAATATGTCATGGTATGAAGGAAGTCTGTAATCCTTCTCAAATTTCTGTTGAATACTGCTCAAATCTGTGTGCTGTCTGCTGCTTTATAGTTATCCCGATAAAGGCTCTATTGAAATGGTCTAACATACCAGCTGCTTCTTTCTTCTCAGCTCTTGCTTTATATTCTGATAGTCTATCTTTCAGTATTAAATGCTATAAACTCACACTCTAGCTTGTACACAAAATGCAGAAGAGACAAGAAACTTCGTGAAATGCTTACAGCTAAAGCTATGTTTACCATAGCACTAACAGTCATGTTGAAATTACCTGATGAAAATGTGAGAAGGTGCAGCCACCCTGCTACCGTATTCTGTGCCATTCCTGGGACAGCAGTAAAACATGGGCTACAGCATCTCTGCTGTCTGCAAGGAATGTGCACCCTTAGTAAGTTTGTGGATGACACCAAGCTGGGTGGCAGTGTGGATCTGCTTGAGGGTAGGGAAGCTCTGCAGCGGGATCTAGACAGGCTGGATCACTGGGCCAAGGCCAATGCCATGAAGTTCAATCAGGCCAAATGCCAGGTACTGCACCTTGGCCATAACAACCCCCAGCAGTGCTCTAGGCTTGGGGAGCAGTGGCTGCAGAGCTGCCAGGCACAGAGGGANGTTTAAGAGACGGCTGGATGTTGTGTTGGGGAGCATCATTTAGTGGGGTGATAGGGCTAGGAAAAAGGCTGGACTCGATCTTCAGGGTCTCTTCCAGCTGTAACTGTTCTATGATTCTATGATCTCTGTTGCTTCTGGACTGGATGACTTCATTGTTATGCTGGTAGTTTGTGCGCTCTATCACTGGAAAAAGAAAAAAAATTGCTCCTTACATTAGTGCAAAGCTGAATTGACTGAGCTATTTTTAATGCTGGATTTAAAAAAACATTCTTGCAAATATATTAAGCTATTGCGTGCCCTGTTAAATGGGCATGCAACAATATGTCTTTCCATCCTTGATATGACCCTACAGGGTACATTAAGGTTTCCTTAGCTTTGAATGTCCTAAAATGGTTGTAAAGGACATTTTCCTTTTTTTTCCCTCTCTCTCTCTCTCTCCATTTATTTTTTTTTTCTTTAAGAAGAGAAGGCCTGTGGCTCCCACATAAAAACTCTGGTAGCATTGCACTCCTCTATTTGCATTCATTTATTCAGGCTGTGTGTCCAGACTGACAGCTGGCAAGGGCAAAATGCAAGGCGTACTGCTTTCTCAGGGACTGGCGGGTGAATGTGGAATGAATTGAGCGCCTTAATAAGACCCAGCACTTTCTCTTTTCAGTGTCAGAGCCATAACTTTGACTTTACCTTTTCTAACAGAAACACTACACCTCACCCACCATTTACTGGGGGCAGAATGAGGAAAATTAGAACCGGAGAGATGTTGCTTCTGTTGTTTAAAGCATAGCCAGGTGCTCTAGTAATGAGAGCAGGAAGACAATTCATTTAGAATAGATTAGAACAAACCCCACAAATATACCTGTTGAAACTCTCCACCATTAGGAGATGAAATAACTTATTTAAATATTAATAAACAGATAATAACAATCATCATCAATCATCTCACTGAAACCTACTCAAAACTAAGCTTTATTGTAGGAGGTTTCTGAGTATGCCTAAACCAATAGTTAATAGAAATTGTAATATTATCTAGTAATGTCCTATATTTAATCTTCTTTTGAGTTCTTTTGTCTCTTCTATGTACTTATAAATTTTGTTTCCTTTTTGAGGATGAATCCTAGGCGACTGAAATGTATTATCATTATACTTTTTTTTATTTCTTCTCCTGAAATCCTTAAGAAACTTATCAATAATAAAGATGAGAATCAAAGTCACAAGTTGGTGGGAAAGATCTTTTAATGTGGCATTAAATTTCAGATGGTCAAATCACTTCTCTTAGTGTTCCTTATTACATTTATTTTAAATGCAGTGCGCATGCAGAAGCAATGAGTGAAAGAATGTTTTAAATGGTTTCATGAAAAAAAAAATTACTTTGGGGAAAAGCAAGAAACCCCTCACTAACTTCCCATGCAACATAAGAAATAAATCTAGACAAAATCTTCCTGCTATGGTTATTATTGTCTCTATGTATTTTTATATCAATAAATCATAAATGATAAGAAGTGTATTAAAATTTAGGAGTAGGCCAAACAAATGAAAAATGAGAACCACTGACTGATGCATACTAGTGAGTGTTGGCATTTGCTTAGGGAGTCATAAATTGTTTATCAACCCTGGTTGATTTACTGATCCTAGAATCCATCTCTACCTTCCACAGTTTCTTTTCAGTAGATGTGAAAAACTGAACAGAAACCCACATGCAACTGCAGTCACACCTAAACTTGGTGTTACTGGTTACTGAACCACATGTAGAGATAGAAGTCATACTACAGTAGTTCTCAGAACACTGTAGCAAGTTCTGTTCATCAAAAAGGGAAAAATTTTGAATTAGTGGTATTTTCCACTGCAAATTAGGAGTGAAATTTTAAGCAGTAAGTAAAAAATGTCTATATTAGGTCAGATGAAAAGTCCATGTGTGTTAGGACCCTGTCTCTGAGTTTAGCCAGTAACTGAAGAAAGGTTTTGAAAAAAAGCATATGAGACTTCTGCAATTACTCAGTAGCTTAATGATGGATTCTCCTTGATTCCCTGTTCCTCTTCTCATAACTCTTGCTGTTCCCCTTGCCTTATGACTTCTATTAGATATTGAATTGGTATCCTGTAAAAACATCTTCATCAATCTCACAGTCAATTATTTTCTTCCTGTTAGTAATGTACATTATTTCATTTATCACCTAGTTTCTCAGCATCTTAAGAAGCTCTTGTTACTCCTTTGAGGCTAAGTTTTAATCAGCCTGACCACATATATATCACATGACAACTGCTTTAAACAATACTTTCCCTTTTTCCATATGCTTTATGAATATTGGTAATAAATACATTAAATGTATTAAAACATCTGATATATGTAATGAATCAACAATGTGCTCACAATCAACAATGTGTAATGTCACTCATGTGCTCACAGCTCACACAGCAGTTTTCAGAACTGCCACCTGCTGCCAGGGAAAGGCTCTGGCATTCCCTGCAGCATGTGACCTGGATGACTGTATGCTTCTGTTGGCACTCAGTCTGGGTTCCCATGTCCACTTTGGCAACTGTGGAATGCAAAACCTTCTGCTGGGCGGAAACCACAGTTACTTTCCTTAAACAGCAGCAACAACAACAACAACAAAACAAAACAAACCCCCCAAAATAAAAAAAAAAAAAACCAAACAAAAAACAAAAAAGAAACCACCAGGCATACTCTGAAGGCTGGCTTTTAAGATGCCGCTGGCTGTGCAGGTTCTGCCCAGTAGTCCAAGCTCTGCTCTCGAGGGATGGGCTGAGCTCCTTCCCTGCTGGAGAAGCCGCTGTTATCCCCTGGGGGCTAAAGCCTCTACCTGAAAGCTACAGCACAGTATCTGTTGATACTGAAGATGCTTGCAGAGCTTTTAAGATGTCCTGAGCTGTGCTCTCAGTATAAGAATATCGATCCTTTCATCCTCCAGAATTCCTGCTGGTTTTGCAAGTGTGAATGTGAATGTTTCACTTTGTTGTTATTACCACTACTATTTCTTACAGTAAGCTGTGACAGTATATCCCCTCCACAAAACAAGGAAAGAACCAAGGAAGCATTTTGATACTAAGAACTGCAGTTTTCCCTCAAGCGATGCCTTCTCCCCTCAGCTTTAAATGACCTGATTCTCAGCCACCACCTCAATTTTTCTAGAAGTTCTCTTAAGCTTATATTGTCCACCTTGTGCCCAAAGATTTCACAATCCAGCCTTCACTTTGCCCAACACTGTTGGGTCATATCATAGACTTAGCAGTTGAGAAAATTTAATGTATTTTTCTCATGTAATCAAGACAATCCCATGTATTTTCCTGTTATACTTGTTATTAAGTGTTGTTTAATACTGTAACACTTTAAGAATATCAAATTTATTTTAATACCGTTGTACCTACTCTAAGAAACCAGGCTTCAAAGTAGGCAAATGTAGGATATGAAAATAGATGTAGAAATAGGCAAGGCAGAATAGGAGAAAAGATTGTGTTGAGAAAGATTGTCATCATCAAACAAATAAATTATAAGGCCCAGTTTAGATTTTTTTCACATTTTCAGTTATACAGGTTGGAAAAATTGAGATTATTACAGCCTTTTATCCACATACTTGTGCACAGGGAAGTGCAGTTCTGTGAAATTACACTAAATAGATGAAGATTTTTAAGGAAAAACAGCTTCACATCCACCAGGGAAAGGCATAGCACAACAGCCTGAACATTGCCAAGACCCTGCACAGTGCTGATCAGTAGTACTGATGGTTTTTATTAGTTTACTATATCTAGCTGTGTTTTTATGGTTTGTGAAATGAATGAATAGTATATTCAAACTGCACTTTAACATAACAAGATACCGCTGTTCTTCTAGTTTGCTTTCCAGGAAAAATTCTTAGATGTTTCCCAGTAAGAACTTTTGTTTGTTTTCTGTGGGCTATATCCCAATTTCTTGGACAGTGCTTCTTTATCACTACTATAGAAGAAGTGTAATAAACAGGGTCATTCACGTTATTGTTAGTGATGGGCAACAGTCAAAATCTCCAGAGGTTTGCATCAGCTCAGACAAGCACTGATAAATCTGGACTTTCTAAACTCCAGGAGGCTCCTTTGACCATCTCTTTAACATTCTACTTCATTGTAAGCTTTTAGCAAGGAGACCTCAAAGTCTGTTTGTTTTTATACTCTTTGACTCAGTGGCCTCAACTTGTTTTCGCTTTATGGGAGATAGATTTGGGGTTCAACTGCTGGAAATTGGTGCAAAGCAGCTCTGTTTCAGAATCATGAATCCCAGTATTCATCCAATTACAAGACTCTTGCTCAGCCCTAAGGCTCCAATATATGTCAACAGAAAGGGTAACTACTAAACAGTGATAAAGACCTGGCTTTGCTTACCTGTAACAGT
Organism: Bucco capensis; assembly: GCA_013396975.1. NCBI lineage: Eukaryota > Metazoa > Chordata > Aves > Piciformes > Bucconidae > Bucco > Bucco capensis. Next base: position 43,755 of record VWZO01018709.1, on the reverse strand, counting down.
TACTTGGAACAGCATGGGAAAGGTTGACTTCTTGTCTTCAGTGTACCAAGAAAGCATTTACATTGTATTACCCTCTGCCTTCATTTGAGTGGCAAAGCGTCATACACAGCACTTAAGGAAGTTATATATTTCTATATTTCAGTATTTTTAAATATTACACATCTACATTTTTCTCTAAATGCATTGAGTAATTAGTCCTAACTCAGTTATGTTTCTGGTTACACTTTTAGTGTCTCTTATGTACACTTAAGGACTTTTAACAAGTTAAATCCCCTTTTCCTCAGTTGTGTGGACACTTCCTTTTTAACTGTCTTTGTTTGACTTAGAACAGAAGGCTGTTCTTTCTGGTTTGATCTTTATCACTGAAAAATCACTAAACTGATCCTAAAGATCATCCTAATAACTTCATTTCAGAGCCTGCAAACAACCTCCTCATTTGCCATGTTATTTAAGGAGCTTTGGATTTTTCTGAGACTGCAAAACTTCCACTTGTTTACATATTCAGCAGATTTCAGAGAACCATCCCCCCCTGATTTAGGAAGAAATTTCTTGTGGATGTCAGAAATTTAACTGATACCATTTCTTCCTTTGGAAGGCATAACATACTGTAACTATTAATAATTACTACTCAAATTCCTGACTATATATTTATCATTGGAATGTTGGACCTCAAAATAGCAACACAAGCACACATGCATGCACACTAAGCTCCCAAAGAAAACATTTTCAGGAAAAAAAGCAGTATCTATAAAATTTGAAGTGGTCATTCATAGAGTTTAGACAGTGAAGTAAATAATTAGCAGCCTTCTAGTTTACAGACTATCAGGTTTGTTGTCATTGTTAGAATTTTCCTGTACCCACAGTGGAGAATCTAAAAACCTAAATGAAACAAAACCATTATCTCATTAAAATTACCTGCCTTTCTTCTACTTTCCCATTTAGCTTCTCTTGTTTACTAAATCCTTTATCAGTAGAAAGTTGTTTACATTTAAATACATATTCCAACTATGTTAAATAAATCTCTAACACCAAAACAAAAGAAATAAAAGAACCCAACCTTTACTATTTAAAATATCTTCAGAAAATAAAACTCTTATCAAATATTTCTGTTATCAGTCATGGATAAATATCTGACTAATGTCCAAAATAATGTGTATTTTCAGAAAAAGAGACTGTTTTCAGTACAGACTTTTTCCTACAATGTGTTCCTCCTTTTCTTGTTGCAAAAATTTTGACATTTAATGGAGCTTAATGAGACACAGAGTGGGCACACTAATTTATTTAGTATTGTCCTCTAAGATATATCTGGGACTAGCTAAAAAGAAAACAAAGAAAGTGTAAACTCTCTGCTCCTGTAAAGTGCAATAGCTTTGCAAACCACCAGAATGAAGTTTTAGGTTTGCACATAACCTAAGAAACAAGTTAGTCCTCAGTAACACTTCTTTTAATAACCTGCTGGCTCCTTTTTGAAACCATTTGAACAATTATATGCAGTGATAATTCCACCTGTTTATAGCACAGCATTAGTTTGCAAACAAATATTTGCTACAGATATATGCTACAAATATGTACAAATAGATGTTATTTCAGGCTGCCCAGGGAGGTGGTTGAGTCCCCATCCCTGGAGGTGTTTAAGAGACAGGTAGATGTTGCATTGAGGAGCATCATTTAGCAGGTTGCTAGGGCTAGAACAAAGGTTGGACTCAATGATATTCAAGGGCTCTTCCAGCTGGAACTGTTCTATGATTCTATGATTTTTTTGCCATTAAAGAGCTAATATACCCTGCCCATTTATGGAAGCATGAGCTTGCCATTCCCCACAGGGCCAGGAAGGATCAGTGAAGGTCTGCAGGATCCATCACATGATGGCAGACCAGCCTGAGCTTGTACTTCATCAACCTCAGTTTCTAATACCTTGGCTTTTTATTTTTCATTTTCAGAGCAATAAAAGAGCTACAATATGCTGAGAGTTTCTCTCCTCTTGCTGAAGAAAGTCAATTCCATAATTTTAATCTTATATGTGAGTACACTTAGTAAAGACTTGAGCTCAGGGCAGTTACTGCATATTGATGCTGTATGTTCTGACACAAAGGAGACTCTCCAGCCCCAAGACAAGACTCCCACACATACATGTGCCATGCTTTATACCTGCACATCACGGGTCTTGGGTCTCTGAACATCTCATTCCCACTGCAGCAACTGGTGGCACTCTTGGAAACACTGCATACTGATGAGTCCCTCACGGGGGACTGAGCAGCTGAAGGAGAGATCTTAGCAAAGATCACCTCAAATTAACATAAAAATGCAGGAATTAAACATAGAACACTGAAGATATTCTCTGAGATGTTTTCTTTTCTATTGCAATCTCTTGAGCTATCATAACCTATTTTTGTGATGCATTGGAGAGAAGCAACTAATTAGGCATAGGCTGGATTGCATTTATTAGTTACAGATTTATACAAACCTTCTGGGAAGGCAGCTGCTCCCTGTTTTAGGGTGCTCTCATTTGGCTCTTTTCTGTGGGAAAAACATGAGACATAGGGCAGACTCTCATCATCTTGTTTTTTCTGGGATCACTTTAATTGCAAGCACTCCTGATTTCAGAAACAGAGACTAGGAACAGGAAATTGTAGCTGGACTGGCAGAAGGAGACACAGCCACATTCTGGCACCTTGTCTATACATTTGTGCTGGAGAAATGTATACCTTTGAAGATGAACTCCATGTGCTATTTCAGAATGTTTATACACGAAAAACCAGTTTCAACCCTGGCTTCGATACCTCTCAAATAAATGAGACAAGAAAGTAAAACACTACTGTTTCACAAGCTAACTAATCTGATCCTGATTCTAGGCACTGCAATATATTTATCATACTTCACAACATATGGTGTCTAGAGGAAACGCTACCTTCTTTCAACAGTCTGGCAAATGTGTTTTGAGATAGTCTCATGACAGGAATGATTCAAGGGGTTTCACTTATTTGCTCTGGCACATGGGTAATCTGAACACAAGTGCTTTTAAATGGCATTTTGAAAACTTTCCATGAGATAATCGTGGTTCTTACAGGATTTACTTCAAAGCAAAACAGATATCTCAGTCCTCTCTTACATGTCTAAAGGCACCATACCTTTGAGTGAGACATTATATTCTTTACTGTGTGAGCCATGCATCAGAGTTCGGTGGAATAATTTATCTTTCTAATGAGAAGAAAAGATGGGAACTGTAAAAGTTTTGAACATATATGTTGTGCTTCCATTTGTATAGGTGTAACATTTTCTTTTAATGATCCTTCACATGTTGGCTGCTCTGGGAATTGACAGTGTATCAGCACAAGAAAACAATCTACAGATTAAACGCCATTGTCATCTGACTTAGCTGGATTCATATAAAGGTATTTTTGGCCAGTAGCTTCCAAGAGCTGTCCCCATTATAATTAGAATTTGTTAGCACTGTTGGTGGTGTACTATCTATTTTTATGCCCCTGGTTTACTTTGTGGAATGTCTGAAAGGTGTTAGCACATTGTACTGCTCCATCACCACCTTCTGGAGGTGAGGCGTTGATGGATCATAAGCTGGGTGCCAGTCTTATAATAGGAATCATATGGTTTGGGATGCCTGAGACCACTGGTGGGAAAAACAGACAGAGATGAGATGATCATGGACCATTTGGGATAGGAAGAGTAAAGAACCATATTTACAGGAAATATTTTAAGCCTGCTAATTGCTTGGCAATCCACAGCAGACTTCCATTTGATTACACATTTGGACTGTTTCAAGGCACATACTGTTTCAGCATCTTTGGCTCTCAGTAGAGCTCCATTGATGACCTAATGTGTAAAGTGTCAGTTTATTAACTCTCAGGCTTTACATTTTTACCAAAACTGAAATAAACTGGGAACGGTGAAGGCAAGATTTGAGCTCCTGTGAAGCTGAGCTCATCTGTAGAGGCAACAGAGACACACAGCATCAGCCAAGAAGGCCAGATATGCTGTACTTTGCAAAAGCATGCTGGGTGCCAGAGAGAACAGCCTTGGAATCATCTCTGTTTTATGTTCTTTAAAAGCAGTGTAACATCTACATGTCTTTCTTTTACACTTACAGCAAAAGCTTTAATTTGCAAACAGAACATGAATTCACACATGTCCCTGTTTAGTTAAATGAGCTTTGGGAGGTGTCTTGGGAGTTTCTTAGCTTGAGTCCCAAATTAGGTGGTGGTGGAGCAGAGAGCATACATAGCTGTGGAACATGACTACTAAAAAGCAGTGAGCAGTGTCAAGTCTCCAGCTTACTGAGTCTGATACCTTGAGATCACAAGCAGTGTGCCAGTTCATGCTTTGCATAAAGTCAGAATCATATGTAGTCTTGGCCTTTAATATTTCCATCCTAAGTTTCACCTTGAAACTTCACAGAAGTGTTTCCAACTCACTATGTATTTTAGACAAACTTCCACAGAAATAAGACAGACTGTTTAAGTAAGCTGTGAAAGAATTGAAATTTATTCTGTAGACTAAGGAATATCAAAGTACAAAGTGCTTAGACTAGTACATAAGACACGTACATACTAAGACAAGTACAGATTATATGAGACAAGTACATGCTAGTATTTAGTATGGTCTAGAAAAGGACACATAAAAAACCAAGCAGAAATAAAGAGCTTTTCTAAATCAGAAAGCTATCCTGCAGCACAGATACTAAATCTTTATCAAAACTCATTGCAAAGATCATAATCAAAAAACATGCATGAAATGTTCCTGTCCTTAAAAGAATCTGTAACCAGGCATTGGAATGGCCTGCCCAGGGTCATCACTGCCCACCATCACTGGAGGATTTTAAGATGAGATTGGATGAGGCAATTAATGCCATGATCTAGTAATCATAGTAACGCTGAATCAAGGGTTGTACTTGATGATCTTGGAGGTCTCTTCCAAACCAGTTGATTCTATGATTAAGTAATTATGAATACTGTATCTTCACAATATCTTCATGGTATCTGACACAGTCTCCCACAGCATTCTCCTGGAGAAACTGGC
>VWZO01018709.1:12110-38410 GCA_013396975.1 Bucco capensis | reverse complement strand
GACTCTCCATCCCTGGAGGTATTTAAGAAACGTGTAGACGTGGTGCTCCAGGACATGCTCTAGTGAGGGCAGGGCTTGGGTGGTTTGTTTTTGTTTGGTTGGTTTTGGTTTTTTTTGTTTGTTTGGTTTCTTTGGTTGGACTCAGTGATCTGAGAGGTCATTTCTAGCCATGAATCTTCTGTGATTCTGTGATTCATGAAGAGACTTTCTGTAAGATGTCAAAGGATAATTCAATATGCAATTTTTGTCTTTCTGTATTTATGCATTACCTTGCCAAGATGTCAGTGGAAAAGCACCTGATATATTTTCTTAACATCAATTATCAAATACATTGCATGGATTTGTCTTTGCTTGAAGATAAAGTTCACAAATGAAACAACATTTCATTTTTAGAAATGAAACATTGCTTTGAAACTCGGAAGATATAAGATGCAAAAGATGCATTGCTGAGACACAGAATACATTTTTTCCCTTTCCTGTTTCTTCTCCTATTTATTCATAAAGCAAACAAATCCAGCAAATCCAAAACAAAGCTAATTAATTTGCAGAGAACAAATTATTTGAAAGACATTGACCACTCATGCGTTTCCCCCTTTTTCCCCCCCTACCACCCTTGGCCATGTGGTAGATCCTTTATCACCACAGTTAATTGTTTATACTAGAAAGTCAACCTTCCTTGCTGGCATGGATAGTCTTGCCAAGTGGAATTATAAGGTCTGGTCTCCTGCCAGAGTCTACTCCCAGACTTCATTATTTAACCGTTTCTTTGTATAGAGCTAGGTTGTCATTGAAGCTGGCACGAATTACTATGCTACTTTTGTGCATACATTCACCAGAGCTGTGGGAACAAAATGAAGGATCCTGCATACACACACAGATATTACAATAAAAGACCTCATTTCCTCTTCCAGTAAGTTAACAGCATATGGAAACAGAAGCGTGGAAAACCATGAGGGAATTGCACAAAGAACTCAGAACTCATTCTAAGAAAATATGGATTTTGCATTCCTTTTATTAATTGCCTGCAAACACTTCCTGACAGGGTCATTCTCTGTCACTTGAAAACTTGTTGCCAGACTGGTCCTCATTGCCTGCACAGTATGATGTCTGTAGACAGACAAAATAATTTCTTGCTGCCTCAATTGCATAAAAGTTTTGAAGAACCCAAAGGTCTACAGCACACAGTCAAAACATTATCCTGGTAATGCTGATGCACTGCAGAAATCTCATAAAACTGCCATGTTGAGCCATGCTCTGTTTTGTAGTCTTCACTGTGAAGTCTATGCAATCACTGGAGGGCACATGGCTTATCACATTCCTGAGTCAATGAGAACTGCTGTAATCTCAGAGGAATCTTTTACAGTTTTAAATTGACAGAAAGGATGAAAATTCTGATAGAAAGAACATCCAAGTCACCAGAAGTATCTGAGCAAATGACTGCTGATTAAGAACACAAAGACCTATCAGATGCAGTGTAGAGGTGCACATATAGAGTACAGCAGGGTATGATTTCTCCTTCCTTTCCCAAACTTCACTGGCATTTCAAAATCTCAGAGTATAAAGGTCCACTGGAAGAACAGAAAGAATAACATTTCCCCGCCCCATTCCCTGCATCCTTATGTTATTTTCTTCTCTTTTATTTTGCTATCATTATTCTTTAAATAAACCTCATAAACCAAATTCTCCCATTGCTCAATGGAAGACAGTAAAACTGTCCCATGACCTAAAAGTATGTCCCATAGCCACCATTGATGCTGAGGTCCTCTTGGGCTTTCAAAGCCTCATTGTGGTCTTCATGTTTCTAAAGCCTTTTTTTCAGTGATAGGAGGAAAATAACATCTTTACATTTTGTTCTGTCTCTCAAGGAAATAAAGGGACCATTTTACGCACTTTCTTTTATTGGAGTTTCTAAACATAGAAGGAACATTTTAATTCTTTTTATAGAAACAAGAAGGAATAGCTGAGGAAGGCAGACAAGAACTGAGTGCAGTGACAGGAGACAGGAATTCCTGTGTTCTCCCTCTGGCTCTGATCTTTGGGGTCTTTGACCACTTGGTTCTCATCTCTCAGTGCCCCTTCCTTTCAAACAGCAATTTTGAACTTAAGTAAAAGCCCTGCAAGGCAAATCATTAGCTGATGAGGACCAATTCATTAGCAGATTCTTGGAAGGTGGTGTTATAATCACATTATAGGCTGGTGTAGCCTCACCACAAGGAAGGCTGTTACAGATTATATCTTCTGCATTTTGCCTGCCAGGATTGCAAGCTTCTGGGCCCAAGAAGAGCTGTGTGGGGATGTGAAGGCTGGCGAGACAAGCACAAGAACTCATGCAAGCATCAAGGCTTCATAAGTATGACAGAAGAATAAAGAAGTAAGTCACTACTGCTGAATCCCCTTTTGTGAATCACTAAAGCTACTCAGAAGAGGAACAATTGGAAGCTGAAGATTTCCTCAGACATCATTGTTTGGGGTCATTCACACTGGGGAAAAAGCCAATCTCCTATGAATACTGAGTCTATTTAAATCCAGTAGGTGCTCTGAGGCAAATATTCAGGATTTTGACCATAAAATACACATTTTTAAAACACCTGATAACTTACTGTGTATTCTAACAGCATAATGTGGCATTGTAGTTGGGACTGTGGAGCAATTCAACCTCAGGTTGTATGGAAAGGAGCGAGAAGCTGAAACACATGGTTTTCAGAGCTCTTATGTAGGCAGCAAGCTGAACTGCAGCTTTTCCATTTCTTTAAACCATATTTTAGGAAGAGTCTTAAGACTCCTTACTTTGTTTCATCTATTTCTCTCATAACAACTGTCTTCCTTCCCTCTGTCTCCTTCTTTCCCTTTCCAACACTGATCTAACTCAGGAAACACAGAGTTTCCCGATACTAGTTTTCTTAACCTTCCTTCTTTTCTTCCTATTTTCCCCAACGTACATCAAAACTTTTATACCCTATCTCTGCCAATATAAGGTATTCCCACGTGCTTAGAACCAGACAGAATTAAGCCAGGAAAGGATCACCCTCTGTACATCATCTTCATCTCTCCCATGAAGGTGATCGAGCTTGCCATCACAGTTCCATGTCATTCCCAGAAAGTTTTAGAGTGTTTCAAACCACAAAAAATACAACAGGTAGCAAGGCAGATGCCATATCATATCTCTGCAAGTCTTATCCAGGATCCTTACTTGCAGATGGAGCTGGGAGCCTGCAGAAGACACCTCCTGTCTCTTGTGTCTTGCCACCAGATGGCAGACACTGTTGATGGAGAAGAAGATCATTTCCTCTTTTTCCTCTCACCATTAATCTCTTCTGGAAGCTGTGGTTACAGCTTGTTGCTGTTGATGCTGCTATCTCACTTGTGATCTTTGATGAACCCAGGAAAAATGACAGCTGTTTCTTCAACGAGTTTTCATATCATCAAAGGAGCCTGGGAATCTGTTCCCAATTGTGGATTGGAAGAGGTTGTGCTCAACAACTTCGCCACTCCCAGGTTTTTTTCTCCTTTTCAGAAGAGGGAGGTATCAAGTAACTTTCCATTTTAAACCATCAGGAAAATTACATATCCTCTACTTCAAGCAAATGACCTTGAAACTCATAGGGCAGGAGGCCTCAGGAACTGCTCTTGTGGCTGTCTAAATGTGATTAGTCTCTGCTTGATTCAACAGTGCTCTCACAGTTTTGCAGCTATTGTGTTTAGCACACAGCATCACAGCACCCCAACAGCCCTGCAATCAGAGACGTTCAACTAAAAGCCTCGCGGCCCCTAAATTCCTGTTTGGATAAAGTTGTCCTGCAGCATAGCCAAACAAACACAAGCACACACCAAACAAAGCAAACCTGAATTTGGAACATTTCTATGTTTCTGTGTGCCCACATTTAGGCAAACCAAGGCCTTTTTTTTCCCCAGAAAACTCCTGCTACTATGAGCTCGGCTCCTACAAGTGTGCTCTGCAAGATCATTTTTGTTGGGAAATATGAGTATGCTGTTTGTCTCTTTTGTCATAGAAATAATTGATTGTTATATGCACCACCTTCTCTTACTTACCCATGCTAAAGGACAGTTTCCAGTTACGTTGTGTTGTTTGATTTTTGTAGGTTGTTTCACTAGGGTGTATTCACTAAGCCCAAGAAACAGACAAAGGCATGTGAGTATTTTCACTGGAAACAAAAGGAACAGCTCTGTTTCAAGAGTATGAGAGTTGTGGTCCTACAACGTTTCAATCCATTAACTTTTTGAGTAAGATTTGTTGAATTATCCTATTCTCATAATTCTATACAACTGGAATAATCATGCATTGCATTCAGCAGCATCATGATGTAATAAGTCACTAAAACAATCAAATGCCTCTGTAAAAATATTCCGGGCTTGATCCTTGATCCCTTTAATGTGCAGTGACACTTTCTATCCTTACAGATGGCTCCAATACTCTGCAGAAGCAATACACTGGTTTTTTGTCCTAAGAATAATGACTTGAAATTATTCTCTTGTGCTAAGGAAATCATAGCTACAACCCCAAACTTGTTTAGGCAGGCCATAGAAAAATGAGGTTTGAACAACAGACAAAATAAATAGAACAGAAGTAAAATGACAGACAATCCGTTTCAGTGGATTTCTCATAGTATTTGCTTACTTTTTTTCCCAGTTACATGCTCTTGCTGGGTTAAATATTCATGCAGAATTTTTACTAATGCTGACCTCAGGTTCCACTTGTACTAAAGACTGATCTCTTTCAAGTACTTTCTCCTTATCATTTTGGAACTATGGCAGTAAAAGGGCTCTTTTTTTTCTCTCCCTTTTGAGCAACACAGAATTTCTACGAGATTATTTTATTTTTATTTTATTTTTCCTGATTATTTGATTTTTTAAAAACAAAAATGTACATCTCGCGTAACAGAAGGAAAATGAAAGTACATTGTACCTAAATCTCTCCTTCCACCCCTTCCTCCCCCATTTTGTTTCTTTTTTCTTCCCCTATTTCTTTTCCCTTTCCCTTTTCTGTTTCTCCTCCTCTGTCTTTTCTTTGTCCATCTCTACCTTTTCTTTCTCCTTCTCTTTCTTGTTCTCTGTCTCTTTTTTTTCCCTCTTTCTTTTATCTACCCATTAAAAAGAATAAAAGATAGCAGAAACAAACCCCAAAAGTGAAACTTAAAGCACACTTACCTACCCCAACCCCCAAATTACAGTGCAACGTAGTTGAAACAGGAATCTGGTTGAGGAGAATACATAAACTTTGCAAGTCTAATAAGAAACAGATTTTGAGGGCTTTGTACTTAACAATTACTAGGAAATTGAATGTAAGAAATATTTAAGCACAACATGAAGATTTCAAAAGCAATCTTAACTTGCACTTTAACTTTTTGTGTGATACACAATAAAACTTATATTTATTAGTCACATTTGAAGTTAAATCTGCACCTAAAGTATGGGAGTGTGATATCTTTACTCAGTACACCTATATTATAGACCTTCTTTATTATTTCCATAGATTTCAATTGGCTACTAATCATAACTTTGAAGTGCTAAGAGATTCACTATCTATTTCTAATTTAATAAACCCTGATAAAAAATGCATAAGGCTGAAACAAAGCCAAGTGAATTATAGTGTGAGAACATTAACTTTTTAATTTCCTTTTTAATTTAGAAGTTATGTTGTCTTCTGAGTTTTACCACGTTCTTACTTTCATGTTTGCACAATTCTTTGTTTCTTCCAGTAGCACAGGAAAACAATTCTGGTACAGAACATTTTTTACAGACAGGAATCAGGTAACTAGATACACTCTGAATCTGGAAGGTCAAGGCAAGCTTATTGTCCATACCAGGCTGGACAAGAGAGATTCAAGTAGGTGAGCAACTGCAGACAGCAATATGCATGGAAGTCTGCTACTTATTCAGATGTATTTTGCAATTGGCCTTACCAATAAAAAATACAGTGTCTCTCATGTGTATACTCAAAAAAGTATTACCTTACTAAATGTATTCACTCCAACAGAAATACAGAGAATGATACTTATATGCCATAGTGTGGCATCTCCCTCTTTTGGAATATGTAGTATGAGAATAACTGAACATCCAGACATTAACTCTCTCATAGCCCAGAAATCAGAAAGATCCACTTTCCTGTGACCAGTCTCTGATGACATTTTTGATCACAAAATCACCATCAAGAACTTAGTCTTGCACAAATCTTTCCTTTTTCCTCTTAATTGTACCCTCCTGGTTGCAACACACTTTTAGTTACAGGGCAGATGAGGAGGAGCTTACTCAAACCTCCTTGCATTTCTGCCCTGTTGCAAAAATGAAGCAGAGATAACTGAGCATTCATCATTCTGCAGAGACGAAGCAGAAGAGGATCTTTTACTGCTCTTGGAAAGGGAAACGAGACCCAGTGAATAGCTGGAGAATCAATGCAGCACCTTTCACTGTCATCCAAACAGGAAATCCCTACTCTGGCCAATATATATACCCAGACACTGGTTTTGTGACTGCAGCAAGATAAGGGCAGCTGCTAAAGCCTCAAAGACCACAAAAATAAGGTGATATTGGGAAAACCAAGTAAAGAATGTCTGATTTCCAATATGTGGTGGGAATGATACTTCATTTTATTTACTCACACTACCTCTTCCTGAAGGTTACTTCACTACAAGCTGATTAAACATGTCTTTATTTAATCAGTAATCCTCTTTGATCCAGTCCTGCAAGGTGCTAACCAGTAGCCAAAGATGCTCAGCAGCCCTCCATAGTATGGGACATCCTATATAATATTTGATAGTTAGTCTGTCCATTTAAACCTGTGCTGATTTAGCAGGGTAAGCCTGTGCTGGAGGCAATTTTTAAGCTTTTTAATAATAAAATGCTTGATTTCTTAGACACAGGAAGAACTGCTGTTTGAAGCTGATCCAAGGAGAGGGAAGACGAGAGACCTGGCAGATGTCACTTTGAGCCCTAGTAATAACAACCTCCTCCATGCAATCTAACTCATCAAGCTAATAGTCACTCAGTCTGATTCTGCAGTGCCTTGTGTTTTATTTGTTAGGTCTTCCTGAGATAAGGTTCATAAAGGGGGGAAAAAAACCCCAAAACCAAACCACCAGTGGAAAGCAAAACACATATCATCAACTATCTGCAACTTTCTGGCACAATTGAGCCTGGAGTGAAAAATCTCTACTGTAAATGATCCACTGACATATATTGTGAGAATATTTGGTGTCACAAAGGCACTGGTGATATGTATCTAATATTAAAGTGTTAAACAGGCCTCCACGCATCTCCAGAAATCTAAGTTTCCACAGTCATTCAATGGTTGCAACTGGAGCAGTAAGTTGTGGGACAGAGATCAACAAGAGGTACAGTGAATATCCCAACAAAATAAATCAGTCAAAAGAAACAGAACCAACATCACAGAACACTGTAGAGCACTTCCAAATTGGAACTGTGTAGCAACACTTTTATTAGGTACACAGTTTTTACCCAATAGTAATGCATTTGTGGTGTAGCCTAGTACCCAGAGTGTTATCAGGTCCTCATACAGGGATAAAACAAAGAATAACATTAAAATAAAACCCTATTACAATATTGCCATTCTCCCCCAGGTACAACATAGGCAAGTTCATATTTTCTCTTCTTTACAGTAAAACAGCTGGGATTCTCTTGACCACATCAAGTATAAAGCCTCTGGGAGTTTTGTCTAGGTAATGGTATATAACCCAACCTAAAAGCTATTCCCCATTTAACCCTTGGAAGAGAAACCTAAAAGACTTTGTAGGCAGTTTTTATGCCTTTAAGAATGAGAATTGAGAGTTGGATACGAATCCAGCAGTTAGTAAATTACTGCTTCTCAGTATGAAATAACATTCAAATAAAAATTATAGCTGTTTCATATAAGTACTTTCATTGCATCTTATAGAATCATAGAATGGTTAGGGTTGGAAGGGACCTCTGGAGGTCATCTAGTCCAACCCCCCTGCACTGGGCAAGTCTTCAATGATACCTGCCAAGGCTGAGGTAGGATAAAAACACTGAAACCTGTGCCTGTAACTCAGCACATGTAGCTCAATTTGTGGTGAATTCAGATACTGAATGTGTTTGCAGCTCCACACAAAGTTTTCTAGTCCCCGATTTGACATGTTCTGGGGGGAACAGACACTTGGACCCTTCCAAAGGCTTATTTTTTAATTATTAATTTTGACACATTATTGAGAAATGTAACTTGTGGCTGCTGAATTTCAGAGTTCTTCCAGATTAAAGTCAAAACTGACACATGTGATTGTCTTGAATTAGTCCTCNGAAGAACTACCACCTCCCTAAGATCATGCTCTATGGTGAACTTGCCCCTGGCTGTGGCAAGAGAGGAGCCCCGAAGAGGAGATCCAAGGACTCCCTGAAACAACAGCTCAGCCTTGGCCATATTGCTCCCCTGAACTGCTCTCCTCTGGCCTCCACTCAGCAGCTCTGCACACACACTAGTTTGAATGCCGCCCATGGTTTGGAGCAGGCACGCAGGATCATTCTGGAGGAGAAAAGACAGCGTAGAAAGAATCGTGTCTTGCAGGTTCTACCTCCTGAGGTGTCCTTGTGCTGTGCCTTTTGCAACCGCTCTGGTCTGTCCCAAATTGGCCTTTGCAGCCAGCAGCACTTGGAAAAAGCGCTGATGAAAAGCATGGATGGAGCCCTCCCTGGATCTTCGTTCGCAAAGCCTGGCCATGATGATGAGTCCTCTGGAGTCACAGAAAAATCCTTTAAAATCATCAGACAGTGCAAAAGGACTGGCAGAGGAATGGCTGAACCAGTGGCACAGGAGCGTTGGGTAGTACAGTGAGCTCATTCACAGTGCCTAGTTGCATAGATCCTAGTTTTTACCAAGAACATTTATGTTGCAGACTTGGAAAGAAAGCATTCTCTGTTTTGTAGCATAATAAACTGAGTGGTACAGAACCATTTGACAAACTCAACAGTACAGTTGCTGCTCCTTTACAGCAATGTCTGTCTCATGCACAGTTTGAATGTTGGACACAGAAAGTACCACTGAAAGAGAAAAAAAAAATTCTGGCTCCACCATCCAGGTTTTAAAGCTGGGCACCCTCATGGCATATTAATCACTGTCCTTCCCTGGTGTGAGAGAATGAGGAGGGAATCTAAACACTGTGGTAAAAGTGGTTTATGGAGTGTTTTTTTCTCATGTCTTCTTCATAAAGGCAGCGGCATTTATAGCCAAGACTCTTTGTTATGGTTTTGGCCCCAAATATTTATCCACTGGCAAAGTTGTCCCCGTGAAAAACAACAGTGGCAGTTCAATACAAACACACCAAAAAAACCATATAGGAAAAAACAAGGCAATAAAGCCAGAGTGTAGTGCTGCAGATGTATAGAGAAAAGTGTCATAAAGTAGACCTCCTATGGTCTGGCAGACCCACCACAGCACCTGAATTTTAACTCGCTAAGCCTAGAAATGTGTAACAGTGCAGTAATTCTTTTACACTGGAAGCAAAGCTGCTGGAGATATTACTTCCACCCACTGGCAGGGCATGCAGTTTATTTGTGGTTTTGATCTTATACATTAAAACAAAACAAAATTCTTCTGACTTCTGGACAAGCAGAACTTGTGTTAAGGTTAAACTAATGCTGTAGCTCTTCAGTCCAGGAATGCATTTCTTATTTGTACTCAAGCCAAGTTCATTCACTTATATTTTCACTAAAGCCACAGCCTTTTGAAGATGTTGCACATGGACTTTCTCCCTGCCAAGTTTCTAAATTGCAATATGCTGTGTCCATGAGAAAACTGAAGAAGATTTATTAAAACAAGGTGCCAGAATGTTTCACCCTCCCCCGCATCAGGCCATGGTAGTAGCAGCACATAAAAAGACACTATCAATACCTTTTGTCCCTCACATTTATAAAAAAAGATACTTTTTTTCTCCTTTCTCAACACTGGTTGTAAAAACATTGAAAATGAAAGAAGTTCACTGAGCTCTCAGATGTCCTTCTACATTTCCACGCAAAGAGAACAGCTGTCTGCATCTCCTGCCACTTTATTATCATAGTAGGCTACAGATAGTGGAAAGATCTATTACGTCAGTGAAATCACTATCATTTATAGCTTTATTGATGAGAAATTTATTAATTGAAGATTGGCTAAAATAGCAAATAAAACTTTGTTTCATTTGTATTAGAGAAGAAAGATAATCTAGGATGTGAAAGCCTATCTGAAATGTTCACTGTATTTCTATTTTGGAGTTGTTTGAGGGGGAACAAGCCCATTTAGATGTCTGCTGCTTTCCTGTTAAAATTACTGTGTCAGCCCTCCCAGTCTTTAGACACATGCACAATTGTCCCACTACACTGTTTGATTTTGGTCCCTTGGACCCAATGCCACCTTGAGTGGCAGTTCTGCAGTTCAGATCATCATGATGTCAAAATTTGGGAGTTTTTCATCCCATCCCCCCCCCCTTTTGATTTGCTTTTGTTGATAATTAAGTTCTTTTAAAGTTTTAAAATTATTCTATAAAATACTGAGGCGGCACAATTATTAGATACATACTATGACTTATATTAAGAAATTAACTGACAACAATTGTCATTTCACAGTATGACTTGAGACAGCATTTTTTTCCCCTTGTATGGGATGTAGGAAATAACTTGTACAGTCAGCATTACTGTGTGGTAATGTTGAATTTATTGCAGAGGCCATGGTTCATTAGGGACCCTGACCACTTCTTTAAAAGACACACTTTGCCTTTGTACTGAGCTGATTTAAACTTAACAAACATGAGAAGCTTCCAAGGAAAGGAGGAAGCTTGAGTGCAGATCACAGAATATGAAAAAGCACTTGGGTTTTCAAGTGGAGCACTGGTCAGGAATAGTATTGTATTGTATGATACACAAAGTTTTTCCTTAAGGCACAGTGGCAGCACAAAATTAAACACTCCTAGAGAGAACACAGAGGGGTCTTTGAAAAGCTTGAATTGTTCAACATTTGTTACTAATAACCTAAGTGACTTTACCAATTTTCATAATCACAAATTGTGATTATCCTCTTCTAGTCAGAATAGGACTTCATGATTTAGTGAAAATTGGCCATGTCCCGCAGGCACAGTTCGATTTTAAACTATGAGGATTGAGTTGCTTCTCAAAATGTCAACAGGTAAAATAAAACTGTCCAGGAAAATTTATTCACAGTTGCCACTTTCTCCCTCTTGTGAGAGGCAGTTTTGACAGTGAGTGTGGTGAGCACAGTATATGTATGGTGGATGTGAACAGTTCCTTACTACCCTATCAGCATTATGTCAATAGAGAAGCTAAGAAAATCAGCTTTCCTTTGAAACATTAGAACACAAGTAGGGGAGTGTAGCAGGGGGTATTTGTCACCAATTTCACAGAGGCCAGTATTTCATCCTGGTTTCCTTTTCAAGACTGAGTTCTGTTCTCAAGCTCTGAAATGGAGTAGTGTCCTTTTTAATGTTTTCTTTTGGTCCATTTTTATGTTCTGCTTTGACTGCTCAGACAAAGAGCACAAGATGATATCTAAATCGACTGGAAAGTAGGAGCCAGAGTCTTCTCTCGAGGGTAAATTTGTTTCAGCAGTATTAACGTATCAAACAAGCCAAATGATAAAATTCCTGTATGCTGAAGTGCAAATTGTTGTGTATCTACTCTCTGTTCACTAAGAGGGAAATGGAGGAAGCTCTAGTTTCAGAATGTCCTTACTACAGCCCTGAAATGGTTCAAAGTAACAGCCAGTGCTTAACTGGAAATTCATGAAATGGCCCCAAAAGTCTCCTTTAGGTGAGGTAAGCCCTGCTAGACAAATGTGTTCCATAGATTTACTAGAACACTGGGAGATCAGAATACCAAAGGCCATACTGAAAGAGTGGCAGAACCCATAAGTAAGGTGGCATTGGTCTATTCATATAATCATTGCTTTATGCTTCATCCCAGCTTCTTGTTCCACCTGGAACTTGCCTCCTGGTCCTTCTGAACACATTTTTGGAGTTCATTTCCATTGTGCACCAATTGAAAATAAATCATCTCCCCTTGTAGGAACCTCAGGAGCAGCTTGCCTGAAGAGATTGGGTTGTCCTTCAGTGTGCACCTAAAACATAAAATATCTCTTCAAGTGTCTGTTCAGACTATCCTGATAAATACAATCATAGTCCTAGTGGAGAAACACACACAAAATACACATGAGAGTACGTCGTCAGGATTTGTTCTAGCCAACTTAAGCTGTTAATTCTGGACTTGCCTTGATCAGTGACACATTTACCTGCACATTACAGCAGATACCCAGCTCTGAGAGAATCCTGACAAAGAGCAAGAGGACACCTCATAGTAAACAAATGTCCTTGAATGATGAAGGATTTTCAGGTAATACCAAGGCAGCAATAGCTAGGTTAGCTGTTTTTAATCTCTGAGGAAGGCTTTGGGAGGGAAAGCTCAGAGTGGAAGACATAAGAAAATAAAGTCAACATCCATCTAGCATTCACACTTCCTTAATGTCATCTGGGAACACTCATGTCAGTTAAAAGTGTGTTAAGTAAACATCATGTTCAGAATTGAGCTAAAGAACACTTAGTGAAATGTATTCCGCATTAGACAGTTTCACCTTTGTTGTATCTAATTATTTTTTTCCTCAACTATCTGTTGGAAATGAGAAAGAATGAAGAAAATCTTGTACAGATAGCAAAAAACTATCTCAAATATCTTGAAAATCCATAATATTAACTGGGACTACATTATGAGAATAAATTTTCATACTGAAAAATAAAAAAGCTATTTTGTGATGTATTTATATTTCAAGGCAGGATTTCTGATCTGAAGGCAAATACTTTGAAGTTATTTATGTTTGCTTTTCTTATTAATGAATTTATTTTTCAGAAGAAGAGTACATTATAAAATAAAGCACATTCTTAATGCATTGATATCTTAGTTGTCCATGATTTGCTAACATTCCTAGGTCTGGTTCAGATTAACAGTAAGAGTAACTTTCCCACCAGCTAGGTCACTTTGCAGGAGTCAGTGCTGTGTTTGCTGTTCATACCCACCAACTCTAGGGCCAGACTTGCTGCAGAATTCACTTCTAGTTTTAAACCCCAACAAAACATACTGGAGGATTTGTTTTAAGGCAAGCAAGCACAGTGTGCCTTTCTGATAAGTGGGAAAAGATGGTGCTTTCTTAACAAATGTGACACCACTAAAGTATTTTCTTTAACTGCTGTCAACAATGCATTGCTGGTTTTCTTGCAGCCTGCAAATATAGCTACATTTTGACAGCTCTGCTATCATGCTGAGCAGTGCTAGCTACAAGGAGCTGGAAAGACCTCACTCCAGCCTGGTGATTCTGGTATTAGGTGGGAAGAAAGGCAGAAATCTTGGGTGCTAGTCCTTGCTTTCATCCCTATTCTTTTTCTAGTAATAAAAATTATTCATAGATATGGATGTTGAAGTCCACAGAAATGGATGCAAGGCTTGGTGCCTAATGACATGGACTAAATAATGTGCTAAGGATCATGGAGGAAACCTGGGATGGAGCAGGAAAATGATTCTTGGTCTTCAAAGGCCCAGGAGAAAGTTTGATCTCTGTCCTAATATTAAAAAAAATATACTTTCCTCTAGTTGGCTATGAGAGTTTCCTTGTCCATCAGATCATCTCTTGCTAAAGGGCAGGAAAGAGATTTCATTTTCGTTTTATACCTGTAAGTAACCCACCCACAAAGGAAGTTTTTGTGGGATTCCACTTGTCCCCAGAAATACCATTTTGAGCATACTGTACTGTTCATGCCATGGGTTGAAAAAGATAAAAGCTAGTTTAAGTTACAGTCATGCATTTCCAGTTTTCCCAAATGGTAGCTCACATCTTGCTTGTCTGTGAAATCTTGCATTACTGGACCACCAAAGAGATATTCATGTAAGTGCACATCTAACATAGACTATTGGGAGGGAAGCCTGAATAGACACTTCAGGCTGGAAAGCAGATATCCATATAAATGAGGGCAAAGGAACAGAATTATCCCCTTCAACTTGAGGTACAGGTGAAACAATGTATAGGCCTGAAGGGTAAGTGGGAACATCTGGTTTTAATAGGATAGAATGTTTTCTCCAAGTCTGTATGTTTTCAGTGTTGTTTTGGCAGATGGGAGCTTTCATGCACAGTCTGTAATCCCAGTTCTGCTGCAGGGTTTCTTTAGGATGATGCAACACTGTGAGAGACCTGAAAACTAGCCAGTTCCAGGCTCTCAGCCTTTGCTTCTTGGAAGCACAATTCACTCATTAAGCATCACTGAATTCTGCCGGCAACTGTGGCTGTCTGGATCATACCTGGGATAAGCAGATTCACCTTTCAGTGGACTAGACTCCAGAGAAAGAGAATAGACAAACTTTTGGCAGATTGCCCTGTGTGGTTGTAAATTAATGTAGTATTTCCTGTTCGTGTTACAGTTCCAGGAGCTGAAACAGAATAAAATGACTGTTTCGCAACGGAGAGCACATTTGAGCAAGGCAACCCAATAAAACACTGGCCCAAGTCCATACATTTAAAACCATAAAGATACTGTTAAAGTACAGTTAATGCAGTATAACTAACAGCTATACAGATGTTATCATACCCATCTAGTTTATTATGTGAAAACTAGAGTAAATCTGTCATGATTGCAAGAACGCTAGATTCAAATTCTAGGTCCTAGAGTAATAATGTGGTAAAACATGCTGAAGTGTAGTTTTATTCTGGCATCCACCAAGTTTATTAGATCAAGTACAACTTGAGAACACTGCAATGTGTTTTGATAATTGGGCACAAATTTTAATGAGTTATCCTAATTTTCAGGAAGTGTTGTAGTTACTGCTAGAGATGAAACTCACTGAATTAAAGGCAAAGTGTGAACAAGCTGGAGTCTGAATTTGCTCTGATGTGTCATGGTAAACACATAAAATTTATGTCTGTTGTGTCTGCAGGTTGACAGTGCTTTGCAGAATTTATAAAAATAAAGCAGTAAAGAGAAATTAGGAAGGAATTATATATTCAGTAACACCACTGCCAAGCTTGCACATCAGCAGGTGTGAATCCTTTCTCCTGTGTAAGTTGGGCAGGTTGTAATAACAAATCATAAAACAAAGTTTCAAGTGAAAAAAAAAAAAAAAGAAATTAAGACAATTTTTTTCATTCTTTGTTACTTTAACATTTTGAGTTCATTTGAGGTTTGTCCCCTATTTTCTTTTATACAGGAAGTAATCCCAAAAGTCTTGAATTGCTCTCCTTCAAATCTTGGCTACGACCCACTTTCTTTTGCGGGATTGATGACACAGCCTCTGCGACAAGTCCAAGAAATCAGCTAAGAAATCACTATGATGGAGGGAGAGTAGTGATGACTACTAAGACAAAACGGTACGTAATCATACAGACATTACTACATCTTAGTCTTTTTGCCTCTGCTTCATAGATTACTGGCTTGTATTTGAAACTGGCAGAAAAGTCAATAAATGTGTGTCTGCAAGAGAGGCTGGATGCAATAGCTGAAAACATTTTAAGCTGGATCTTTAAAAAATAGTAGGAACAGCCTGAACCCATGAGACAGTAACTGAAGTAAGGAGTGGATTTCTTATGGAACTGTGTGTGTCACAATATTCACTTTGTAGCTTGCAGTTATCCTTTGGAGACTATACAGACAGAAAGGGAGTGTAGGGATTATCTACTGAGGCTTTCTAAGCCTGTGAGAAAATCAGCTTTTGGGGAATATTGCAGGATGTCTTTCTAAGATGGTCTGGCAATGAGCTAGTTAGTGGAGAGAAAGCCTGGCTTAGTGCAGCTTGGATCTTCCCTGCTTCTCTCTCCTGTCCTCCCAGATTGCTGCTTACCTCTTTGCTCCTCAAGGACATGGATACTGAATCTCTTGTTCATTCCTTGAAGGTAGCTGTTTGGCAGTATATTGACAGAGTCAGTGCTTCCTCCTTACAGTTTGTTCTCAGCGTGGTAATATCTCTACATAATCAATATTCAGGGTGCCTTCAGGCTCTAGTCCTGTCCCTCTGTGCATCAGAATATGTTGTGCACTGATGAATGAAAGCCCCTTCTACTTCTTAGGAGTACCCAGGGAAAGCCTCTTCCTCTTCTCTTTCCTCCCATTTGCCTTTTGATGACTTTCTCTTCACCAGCTGCACGTGATTGTGAGAAGGGCAGGTTTGCTCTGCTAACTGTATACTTTTAATGGTGAAGCATGGACTGTGAAGCCTGGGCAGGGTCCTCATTTCCCAGATGCAAATATTTCAATACACTTTCTTGGTAGTAAGTCACAGCAAACTCTTTTTGTGTGCTAAATGGTGATTGAGGTGGAAGGCTGAGATTTTTGCTGCAGATGTTTTGATTGCAGCCTGTAAAAACAAAGCTAGTGGCTGCAAGAAAGTAAACTGCCTTCTTTCAAATGTATATTCTAGCACTTCTCATAAGAAAAGGGCCTTGAAAATCATGTTTTCTTTTTCTCTAATGAAGTTCAGGGTCAGTGGAAAAGTAAAATCCTAACTCTCTGAAAGTGAAATTAGCAGCAAATTATGGGAGTTGAGAAAAATGCTATTTCTGAATCCTCAGATCAGGGATTTGAGGAGAAGAAAAGAACACACTAAATTGAAGTCCTCAGGTTTGTCTTTCTTATTCATGGTTGTGCAAGTCTGCTGATCTCTATTAGTGACTCATATTTGTCCTACTGTGTCTTGTGAAATGTATGCACGTAACAAAAAGTAGGTGGTTCCTCATCTAACTTGTAGTAAGTATACAGCAAGTTTAAAATACTGTCACACTTTCTTCCATGAGGAATAAAGAATTATATGCATCTGGAATAATTTTTCCTTCTGAGATTTTTAATAAACTTGTGTACATACACATTGACTGTAAAAAATTTTACATTCCTGTGTCACTTGATCTTTCCAGAGGAGGATAAATTTAGGTATGGATGTAGGAAAGATAATTTGGGAGCAGTGGTACAACCAAACCTCACCAAGAGTTTGAACAATTTAAAAGGAGCAAGAAGTGTAATAACAATTCCTTCTTTGAATGCATCAGGGTTACTAGGGATTTTATAAAGCCAACAGCAGTTCAAAAGGCATGCTCAGATGCAAAAAAAAAGTGTGGTGTTTTCGACACCAAAAGCCTCTTTACAGAAGATCTGTCCCAAATATGAACTACTGGTAGAAAGTCTATCGTATCAATAGGTAAAATGGTGTTCATGCAAGTTGTCTGTGTTCCAATGTAGCTCAAGGACTTAACTCTTTGAGATGTTAGAAACAAGGAACTGAGTTTAGGGAACTGCGAGGTGAATGAGGTAACCCTAGCTTTTAAAAGGATTTCAGGATTATCCAAACTAGGAAGCCTGGTATATATTTGCTCAGTAAATAGAATTGAACATGGTGAAAATCTGGCATTGAGGAAGATTTAACATGCTTTTTCATAATAGAGTCCACAAACATTGCACCAAGGGAGATCAATTTAATGCAAATTACTTGGATTAGTGCTTGGCATTGGTCAGTAGCATTTGGTAATGCCACATCACTGGCTTTTAAAGAAAGAAGAGTGGAAAACACAAGGTATCCTACTCCAGAACACTCTTATAGCAAGATATGGCTCAGATACTTCCTGAAGAAAGTGTGGTATGTGTTTTCTATAGAGTCTGGTGAGCTTTTTTTGTTTTTATGGAGAACATATCTTCAACCACTAAGTGAGAGGTAGTACTGAGACCTCCAAGCTGTATTCAACAGCATAGATCTGCATGTCTGATGTATTCTGTCAATAAATACTTTACACGGGTGGAACAACACCTTTGATCTACCACATTTGACACAACATGTTTTCAAGCTAATGCTCTTTCCATAGGTATGCCAAGGTACTTCAGGCTAGTCTGAAGACTGTTGCATTGTGCTTCACACGTGCTCTACTTCAGATGTACTACTACATCTCTTTCTATAGACGTGGCCACTGTGTGCTTGAAACCGACATATCTAAATCCTCCCTTCAAAAATAAAGAGCTTTCTCCAAGGAAAACTGAACTTGTCAGGGTTTTTTGTTTGTTTCTAATTCATCTCAAGCATAGATAGGAGGACTAGTCCCAACTTTGTGGCTTCCCCTTTCACTAGTCTCTTCCAACAGTTTAAACAAGAAAGGAACACAAGAAAGTTTCAATCTACAGCACTCCATGTTCATTAACTGAAGGTTGTACCACAAAATTTTTTTCATAGTCGTTTGTACTGTGACTTTAAATTAAACTCAAATCTCCTTAAAGTATAAGATTTGTTCTTTGAAAACTGAGGTACAAATTCTGTACCCTGCTTCAGCATGCAGATCACCAAGAGTGCCTTTCAGCTATGTCTGATTTACTCTCATTCAGTAAAAAATTTTAGCTTGTAGATGGCATATTAGAGTACAAAACTGTAACATTATCAGTAAATATATAATTATATTCCAAATTCCTTCTTCTTCCTTTAACTTCTGGCATTTGGATGGAACATGTCTCAGTTCTTGCACTACAAATGTTATGAACACGAATCCTATGAGATACAGACAGGAGCATGAATTTTTGGAAGTTTTATTCTAAAACTAACAAAAGAAATATGAATATTAATTCATGATGGACTACTTTCATTTTTTTTCTTTAATGAGAGAAAAGCCTTGTTTTTTATTGACCTTTATAGGGTTTAATTTCAATAATCCCTGGCTGATTTCTGACCTTTTTGGTGTGCTAGCTCAATTTCATCTCTAAGCATAGCGTATAATGGGTGAAATCCTCTTCTCAGTTACATCCATGCAATGTCAAGACCATGAGGTCACTGGGATTGTAGGGGTGTAACTGAGAACTTATTTTGACCCCTCATCACATGCTCTTTAGACAACAGAGAGAAGCCACAAGATTGTGTCGTATAGATGGAATACCAGGTAGTCAAAGACATGTTTGATCATTTTATAACTAAGCTGGCCTCTCTGTGCTTTACTCAGATCATTTAAGGAACTTTTGACTGATGGCTTAGCAAGAAATATTTCTCCTTTTGATGCATTTCCAAAGTATTTTTAATTATGCTTTATTAGTAGTTTATTTTCTTACGGTATTTTTTTTTGTAGTTGTGGGGTGCAGATGATTGCTATGGAAGTAATTAGGACATTGGCAATTAAACACATTCACCTGGTTCTGTAGTCCTTTAGGTGTATACAGCAGAGCTAACTTTTCTTTTAAGATACTGGCATAACAAAGTCTTTAGACATAGTTCCCTTAAGGCATGGTTATTTTGGTAGTGGCCTTCTTTAAGCAGAAATACACAGCAATAATATCTGGATTTTCTTTGGGCTCTAGAATATGCTATCCCAGAAAACACTAATGCAGCATGGAGGCAATACAGGTGTCAATAAGTTCTAAATACAACATTCAGGTTTGTTTTATCTTTCCTGGAAGCATATTTTTTATGATATAGCTGAAAGCAAAGGAGATAAATGAGGAGTAGTTTATCATGATACAGTAACTTCCCATCACAAAAATAAAAAATTGTGGAAACTGCACTGTTTATGGCCATAGTGTATTTCAGTCTTTCCAATATCTGTAAAATAGTCAGAAGCTCCCACTGTTTCTGTGTGCACGTAGGTGCTTCATCTCCCAGCTTTGTGATGCTGTGAGCAGAGCAAAGGAATTCAAATGCACTAAACACAGCTTGTTGTAAGTAAGCTCAGCACTCCCATCTGTTTTCTTCCACCATGAGTCATCAGATACGGGAATCGACCTTTGGTTTATTCTTAACATAAGAGGGCATATCTTCACTCCTGGCCTTGTCCAGCCATCTCCTCTTCCAGGCAGAGGTCAGCACTTTCCCAGACTGCTCACTGGGATTTAAGCAAAGTCTACAGATCTTCCTGAGAAAGTCAGGATCCACTAGCATGCTGGTATGCCCCGAGGCCAACCTAGTGTTCTATGGAACAGGCAACTCACTGTAGGGACCTAATCCATGTCTCATCAGAAACCAGAAGCCTGAAAGCTCTGTTTGCATCACTTGGCACTTTTATTGTCATCACAGACCACCTTGCTCTACTGATCACTTGCCAGTCCAAGTCTGAAGACATGAGATCAAAAGGATTATGAGATGATCTAATTTGTCATGAAATTAGTGTGACTGCTCCCAGTTTTCTTCCCTTTGTTTTGTATTTTCTCTTACATGATTGAAGAGGAGGGGGTGGGGGGAAGGAATGGACAAGTGGAGGAGACATATTTTGTTTCATTTTGAACAAATTTAGATTCAAACTCAGTAACGTCTCCCCCAGGCAAACTACTCCACTCTCAGATCTGACATAAGGTTTCCCTGCTCCTAGGGTCCTGGCTTTTTATCCTGTAAGTAGTCCATTTGCTGGTTTTGGAGTGTTTTTTACCCCAAAGAAAGAGCTCACAGGTTTTGTTTGAGTTTTCTACGTCTGAAAATTTCTCTGGGAGGTTGAGCTATCAATTCAGTTTTTCTGAAAGCAGAGGATTTCCTTCTTATCCACATTGGTTGGCTATGCTGATGCTTCATCATTCTTCAGCTGAAAATGCAAGTCCAGTGTTTCCCCTGACACTCTCTGGATACAGAGCTTTGAAGCCCAATGGCTGGCACTCTCCTTGAAGAACATTCTTGATTCTATTCCTTACTCTTACCTCCATCTGTGTTGTCTGTAACATAATGATTAAAGGTCTTTTGAGGAAGCTGAGGAAAGAAGTACTAAATGGTGTCAGTCTAAAAGGTGTTGAACCAGAGTCTACTCACTGACTGAGCCCTTCTGTGAAGTGTAGATGGTAGTTTCTTCTTAGCTTTATAAAAGAAATGAAAATGTGTATATGTTATGAAGATCTTAATCCTTTGGATAAGTTTTAGGTCCTTTAAAAGCCTTCAGACTTAAGGTCTTTTTCTGCAGAGCCTTTACAGGTATGAGCTAGACCAGGCAGGGTTAGGCAGCAGGCAAGAAGGAATGGATTGCTATTGTGTAGTTGCATGCTTTACATCCAGCTAGGACATGCTCAATTAGGATTTAAATGAATAATCATGTTAAAATGCACAGAAAGACATTCTGTGTTTCCCACCTGTGGCTGTGTGAGGGATTCTCTATTGTGTGCATGTGGTATTGTCAGTAGAAGTGATTTAGGGGAAATGGCAAGGAATCTTAAGGCTATTTTGGGCTTTGGTGAATGGTGAAATGCACTAGTGCTGCAAATTCTACAACAAATCCTTTCGCTAAAATTTTGATTAATGTCCTCATGATTTCAGTGGGAGTCATCAATTACATAAAGAAAAGTGGAATTTACCCTGTTACGAGTCACTAAAGAGAAAGATTAAAAGATAATATTTTTACTATTAGGCTTTTAAAACTTCTTTGTGAGTTTGCACTGTGGTTCACTCCATCCAAGAAGACCATTTGAATTGATTAGTTCAATAGAACAAGACTGTTAGCTTGTCATCTGGGAAAATATTTCAGATTGAATCAGGATGAAAAGTTGACCCAAAAGCTTTACCTGCATTCCTCTCAAAAGATATTTTCAGATGAGGGCTGGATTTAAGTGATGGTTGTTTTTTGGTCTTAGTTGTTTCATTTGTGTTAAAGGTGGGAGGAACAAAGGATATTGTTGATTACACTAACATAAGGGATTTAAAGTTAAAATCAAGACAGACTGAACCAGTGTGACCTAATAAGCTACTTTATTATCGTAATTGTAGTTCATTTCTTAGAGTAAGTTTAAAGTAAGTTTGTAATCTGTTGTTATGGAATAAAACACAATGAAGGATTTAGCTGGTGAGATATGCCTCTTTACAGTTTTAAACGAGTTTCTCTTTTTGAATGAGTCTTAAATATCAGGATATGCTTTTTCTACTTCATTGTATGTGCTTTGACCTTCCCTCCAGGGTTACAGTTATTTGGATAAATTTCTATTTATAGATATTTCTGAGCATTCAATATATACCACGATCTCTCTCATGAAGGGGTGCAAGAGAAAGACCACTTACAAAGGACAAAGGAAAAAAACCTCTATTCTAGTAATTTTATTTCAGAATATAGAGCAAATAGAGTCAAAACTGTGTAGAAAATCACCAGCTTGATAAGTTCTTGCATCTCTAAATTTGTGGAATTGGAAGTGAAAATTATTTTGTGGGTTTTCTCTTTATATCTCAGTGTTGTTTATAGATTTTATTGCTGAATTTGCAAGTGAATGGGGGGGCGGGGGGGGGTGCAACTTGAAAACTCAGCTTGATTCCTGAACATCAAACTGTTCAGTTCAACTTATTTATTATTTCTAAACAGTAGGGGAGGTTCTCTAAGCAAAACAATCCTGTAGTTAAATGTAAATTTAAAAGAATGCTTCTGATTTCTGTGGATTTGTGCACTGGTAGCCAATAGAGACTCGTGTATAATTTCTAGCCTGGTAAAAGCATTTCCAGCAATCTATTGATAATACAAAAGAAACACTACAATTTACCTTACTTTGTCTTCTGATGTCCTTGAGGATGATAAAAATGAAGTAATGTATGTGTTTTGGCACATTTTTAAGTGAGGTATGTAATTTCATGGTACATAAATGATCTACAAGTTTTTGACTACTATTGGGTTTGCTGATATAACACTTCATGATAAAGATGTAGGCCTGACATGCTAGGCTCAGGTTTCTTTCATGAGAAACTCACTGACCTGTCTTTACCCACAAGCATCATTTCTCTGGAAAAATCTAAACTGTATCACGACATTTTTGTTTCATTCTGTCTAGTTAAAAAAATCACTTCAGAAAATAATTTGATAACATCATTTTTGTTTAGTTCGGTATTTAACATTTTCACAAAGAGGATTGAAAATAGAATGAATTCTATCTAAACTTGGGCAACCTTCACAGATGTTTGCTGTCTACTGCAGATTATCATAGTTGAAAGGGATGAAAATCATGTGCCTGAGAGAGAAATACAAATAGGAACTAGTTTCTGAGCTTAACCTCTAAGTACAGCTATGTTGGAGTAGATGTGTGACTCCAAACACATAGTGTTGATTAAGTAGACAGGGCAGATAGAAAGTAATGTTTCTCCATAAAATAATGTGAGGCACAATTTTCTAGTATTTTCCTAATTCTATAGTGGATTTAAATACTTTTTTATTGGTGGCTTGGTACAAATGAAATTACTCATAGGATACAAGTTTTCTTTATAACTTCAGGTGTTCAGAATAAAGTGTTAGAACCTTTCCCCTTTCCTCTCTGCAAAACACTCCAACATTGTCTCAGAGATGAAAAATAACAGTGTAGGGAAGAAGTTACACACAATTAAGTGTTCCACTTGTAGCGTTTGCTCCTACTAGTGTAGGAAGTTCTGTTCTGTATCTACAGCATCACAACCCATAATATTTCTGTGAGCAATATGGGATTTTAGATTTCTAGTTGATATAAAAATACTCTTAGAGATTGGTGAAAAATAAGTGACAGATTCTGACTTCCAAATTGTCTGCAGTTATCACATTACCTGAGGGGAGACAGTACTTGAGATTTAGAGTGTTTAGAACTCCAAGACATTTAAATCTGTAAAAGTTTTGTTTTTCAATTAATCTCTGATCACTGTGTCTTCTGAAGAGAATAAATCGAGACACAACAAATAAATGAATTCTACTTTGCACGCTTAAAAAAATTTGGTTTTGATCAGAGAACTATTCTGATGGGTTCTCATTGAGATTAGACAGAAGAACAGAATCAGAAGCACTAACTCTGAAATAATTATTTTGTATGGTTCTAAGAAACTACTTGGAATGATTACAAATAAATGTTGGCAATATGTGGAACACTCTAGACATCTACAGAATTTTACTCGTCTAGAAATCACTTTCTGGAAAGCAGAGGCTTGTCTTTTATTCATTATGTGTAGGTTATATATTGTCCAATTGTATCACCTTGACTTTTTCTTGCTCTTGCGTGCATGTTACTAAAGGAGCTTGAAATTTTACATTAATTAATTTGTGATCCTTTTTGAAAAATCAGGCTGTTATATTATTGACAGTACACTCCTTATAATCTCAGGGGAGAACTGTCATTTTTTTGCCTAAAACTGAGAGCTCTGATTTTACAAATAGTATGGACATGTGTTTACACTTGGAGTTAATGGGAAACTTTTTGCTTGTTTGGGATCAAAGCATATAGTACCTTCATAGATCAAATTCTTGTAAAGACAGCTAGCTTGATTCTGCAAAATGTGAGAAAGATGAAAATGGTTAGTGGTTTGCGGTTTTTTTTACTGCTTATGGCTCTGTTTTCTCTCAGTCTTTATTTTTGTGATACTTGGGATATACTTGGCATATTTAACACAGAATATGGGAATGTGACTTGCACTTCACAAGCTTTCCCATAGCAAATAGCAGTGATGTATTAGACTTGCCAAGAGGCAGACTTGATTGCAGGGATTTTAAATTGAGTTTACAGACCTTGGTAATACAAAGGACATGTGATAAAGTCTCTTCCATTAGCAGCTATTTTGATAGCTTTTTCTGCTCTCTGTGGTATAAATAGAGTCTTAATACATTCCTTTTTTCCACTACTGTTGTGCATTCTCTTGCACTTGTTGTCGGAGATAAGAATGAGACTTGAGAGGTGGGACTATTTTTCCCCTTTTTATAGTTTTTGGAAAACAATGCTATTCTGTTTGTTGTATTTCTGTAAGAGAATGTCAGTCCAAGTAAGGCACCATTTGGCCTTGAGAATTCACTGACAGCTTTCATTCAGCTGAACAACAGAGGATGTAGCTTAAAAGACATAGAAGACACCAGGCTTGTATGCTGTCTCAGAAAAGCACTATTTTCAGACAAGAAAAATGTTTTCTGGAAAACTGAGCTGCAGCAAATCAGAAGAGTGCAGATGGCTATTTCTGCATGGCTCAGATCTTGGTAATTGTGTGACTTGTGTCTTATTGCCAACATGAAGAATCCTGCTCTAGAAATGAAAAACAAAAGACATGATTAACACTGAAGGTGAGACTAGCTGCACCACATCTTAGGGGTGTCTGTATTTTAACAGTTTTCAGTTCTCTGTTGCTTTAAACTTCTGAACATTAATCATTTGAACGTCAAATTTCCAGGTGAGATGTGTGCCTCAGGCAAACTGTAGTTATGAGGAAAATACCTGTGGGTTTTTGTGTTTTTTTTTCAAGAAAACAAGAATGAACAAAAACACATTATTTTGTTATTGTTAGGAGGAATTCTGGCAACATTTCTCTGAGAAGTTCCAGCAACTGGAGGGCTGGCAGCAAATGGTCCTTTTATAACGCATGCTCTTTTGAAAACTTTTATTAATTATAAACATTTAAAAGAGATTATTCATAGAACTCTGTAAATAATGAGGATATTTGTCCATGCTGAATGTGTCAAAGGCCAGATTTGGCAGGACTTCTGTTAGAGTTTCACCTGTAATCTCCTACATAGATGGATTTGATTGAGCACTAGGTACAGTAAAGGTAACTGTCTCCTATGTTTCCTTGATGAACTCCCACAGTAAGGCAAAGATTGTTTGACATGGACGTTGATGTGAAAGTGCAAAATCATGTTGATGAGGAGCCCTAGGAGGAGGGGTTGGAGGTGGAAAAAGTTCAGAAGGTGAAATGGTGGATATGGAGGTGGGGAGTTGTGAGACAAAATGGGATAATGAACAATAGCATTTGGAAAAGAACCATGGAAACTGGGCAGGTATACTGCCAACAGTGAAAATCTGTCATGACAAGGAGAGAGCAAAGGCAAAGGACAAACAGGAGAGAGCAGAAGACCCTGAGAGTGGGTAGGAAGCTGTGTGCTGCATGGAGCACACTCTCCTCTGGAACTGGAGGCAAGCCTTGGTAAAACCTCCTGTTTCTGCCCACATGGATGCTGACAACACAGCTTGCCTGCTTCTGCCATCTCTCTTCTTCCCAGAAGTGGCAAAGGCAGGGTGTGAAGTGATTCCAAAGTTCTTAATATGATGACTGGGCAAATCATGCCTGACCAATTTGGTGGCCTTCTATGATGGAGTGATTGGAGCGGTGGATGAGGGGAAACCGACTGATGTAGTCTATTTGGATTTTTGTAAGGCCTTTGATATGGTCCCTCATGACATCCTCATCTCAAAACTGCAGAGGTATGGGTTTGATGGGTGGACCGTTCTGTGGATAAGGAATTGGCTGGAGGGACGCAACCAGAGAGTTGTGGTTAATGGCTCTATGTCTGGGTGGAGAGCGGTGACTAGTGGTGTCCCTCAGGGCTCGGTTTTGGGACCGGTGCTCTTTAATGTTTTCATTAATGACCTGGACGTGGGTATGGAGTGCATCCTCAG
>VWZO01018709.1:0-11845 GCA_013396975.1 Bucco capensis | reverse complement strand
GGGTTGGAACTAGATGATCTTTGAGGTCCCTTCCAACCTGGCCATTCTATGATTCTATGATTCTATGATTCTATGACTGATGCCACAGGCAGATATGATGTCATATTTTGTGCTTGGTTTTTTCCACCAAGGTCTAAACTGTATCAGAGCTGTTCCTCAAAACGGGGAGATAGACTGCTGGTATTAATGATGATACTGTCTTTAATCATTCTTTAAACCTTACCTTTCCTGATTTTTTTAACACATGATCTTGCAGTCTTGCAGATTTTATTTCCCTGCAGTTCTATGTGTGTGTGCAATATTCAGGTGATTTGATACTACCCAGACTCTGGCTGTGAAATTTTCTTTTACAGATTTTTTGCAACAGTACTAGAATGCTTTCCTGATTATTTTAAGAATGAGAACATTGGAAACTCTCTAATATGACAAGCAGAAGGGTAGGGAGCTGCTGATTCAGTGAGGTCCTAGCAGAAGTTGGCATGGTGGCAATATGTGACCACATACTGGTTGTGAAAGAAATGTAATCCACTTAAACTAGGATTTAAAATAAATAATAACAGAGAAGAAATAATGGTGGAAAGAGGCTTGTATAAACAACTTCCTTTATAACCAATTTGTATTATTACATTTCAACTGAATGGCAGATATAGTCCAGGTTTTTCTGAATACACAAACCAGATGGTTTATAAGCAAAACATTAATCGCACTTATTTACTTCTATAGTGACAATGCACATTTAAACAATGCATCTTTGTTTTCCTTTCAAAGATTTATTGAAGTAGACAACTGTTAGTGACTCTCAGGAGTCAGACTGAGCGTCCAAACTTGGTGAGGAAATCAGAAGTCTGTTCTGACAGTCCCCTGAAAACAGGGAATGATCCCACAGGGGCATTGGAGGTGAGGTAAGAAAAGGTAGTGGCAATCCAGCATATCATAAGTAAATAAGTGGACTTTGTTCTGGGAATTCTGTCTGAAATCAAACATGCTTATTTGGTTTGTGACCTTCTACAAGGTTATTTCATAGTACTTTCAAATGATTTTGAAATACTTTATATCTGATTAATTGCCTACTAGCTACCATAAATGCTCATTATATGCATTATACTCCTGCTAAGATATTCTTGATTGTTTTGTTTGTTTTGGATGGGTTTGTTGTTTTGGGGGGTGGGTTCTGTTGATTCTGGAGAAAAGGGTTGTTACACATTCTTGCCATCAACAACATTTAGTAGTTTGATTTCATCCCTCATGTCTAGGCTAGAAATCCTATGATCTGACAGTCCATCTCAAATTCTTACCTGTGTTTTGAGGACCCAACATTGGCAACAGCTATGAAGGAAAAGAGGTCTTGGAGTGAGGAAGGAAGAAGTATAACTAAGCTTTTCAAGGTATGAGGAAGCATAACTAAGCCATTCAAAGCAGGAGGAAGTATAACTAACACTTTCAAGGTAGGAGACTGCAAGCAAAGTTTACGCAGGCATATGGGACAATTCAACAATTCAGTTGTTGCTAAGAATTACCCATCTTTTTCTGATGACTGGCTTTAGGGACAGACACCTTTTTTCTTCCCTTTTTGCCCTCCTCCCTGCTGCTGTTTTGTATATAGAAGGAGTAGGTGGTGTGTTTCCTGCAATGTACAACAATCTGCTGAGCACCACATGAAGGGTCTGGGTGTGAGTAACATTTCAGATACTTAGGGATGGCTTTGATGATGTGGGTGCTGTTAAATTCCCACAGATACTGCTGGCTTCTATCATAGAATCATAGAACAGTTATAGCTGGAAGAGACCTTGAAGCTCATCGAGTCTTAAGATCATCATCTTAAGACATAAGCAGGGGGAAGAGTAGTTGAAGTGGCAGAACTAGATTCATCTCCATGGCAATACACTGATATTTTCTGCTTGTGTATGTGCAATTTTGTCCATTTGTATTTGAATAGCCTACTAAGGCTACTTCATATTTAAGAAGGAGAAAAAAAATTACGATATGAATTAATCTGGGAAGAGTTTTGTCGAGTAATTGAACAATTGTGCTGTTTTCTTTCTTATTCCACTTGAAAGTCTTACTCCTAGGCTGCAGAACTTGCACTAGAGTAAATAACATTAGTGAAAATTTACTATTTAAAATAAGCATGGTGGGTGGCAAAAGCTAGATGTTAAAACCTGACCAGGAAACTCTCAGCATTTGTTGTGCAAATGGATTTGGCTTCAATTGGGCAAGAGTAACTTTGACTCTAACAAGTAATTTTCAGAATGAGATGTCTTTAGGGAATAGTAAATTCCGCTTCTCTTTCATTGTTACTTTTGTAGGAAACATGCTTTTGTTCTAAAGCAGGATTTCTGCTGATCACCTCCCATGAAGCTAAAATTTACTTCAGTAAAAAGCATAATGACTACATGTCAGATAAGACAGTGATGAACTTTGTTTCTTCAAAGAGCGAGAAGGAAACTCACTTTCCTTCCGTTGACATCAGAAGCAAATCCATAGCCCACAGGGCATTTAAAAGTAGATTTTCTATTTTCAAAGGATGGTATTACTGTTAATACAATATTTCCCTCTGGCTAGTTTCCTTCAAATTCCTTTCTAATTTTTTTTTTTTAGACAAGTTAATTATATCATCATTTAAATCATAAAGTGGTAACAATCTGCTCCATAAGACATGAAGTCTTTACTGTAAGCTACTAGCATATAAATGTGAATGACCTTCTTTTCTTTCTTGTCTGATAAAAATAGTCCATTCTGTTAGCTAAAATTTTGCATCAGATATATGGCTGATTTTGAAATCTCCTAGGTCTGATTGTCTGATACAAGATTATGGATTTGTGTATCCTTTGAAACAAACAAACAAATTAAGTTGCATTTTGGATGTCCATTAATATTAATATAAAGTACATACAAAGTGCTAAGAATACGAGTGTCCCTAAGCCAACTTTGCATAATCAAAATACTGCATTAATGTATCATAGCAATGTATTATTAAAAAGACCTTATTAAAGGAACTTTGCATTCTACATTGATCTTAATGTGCATTAACTGAAAATAAGAAAATTTAATTTTCAGACAATTTTCTGTGGAAAAACATTGAAAGCAAGTGATGAATAAAATATTTAAACTATTCTAAATTTGAATTGTCTCTTTTTTAAAAAATATATGGAAATAAAGAAGCTAACTGTGTTTGATATATTACTGAGTATAGTTGGTGTTGCCTAAATACAACAAATACATTCACTTTTCATACAAAAAAGTATTTGAAGTCTAGTGTTAACAATGAATTTTATAGCTTTGAAATTCTTACAAGCCTTGGTGAAATGAGTGATAGACCCTACTGCTAAAACTGTAACCCTAGAATGTTTGGATTTATTTTTCCTTTAATCACATGCAGAGAGGAGTTACTTTCACTCTCTTCCATGTTAGCCCCAGTAAACTTTTAGGATTTCCTATTCTGTAACTGTGAATAGTTTTACACTTAGGCTTGGGTAATAATTGTCTGCCTTAGAGCTTTTTTTGGTGGTTCTTCAGTTTTACAGCTTGAGTCCTACTGAATGTATTTAATTTGAAGATATTTTCTTTGTCTCAGGAGCCTGCTGGTGGAAAGTTTAGTCACTCTGACAGTAAGGAGGAATTGAATCATCGAATTACATTGTTAATGTTTATAGTCTCTATTTTTCATTCATAAGAATGGATGTTTAATCCCAACTCAGTGGTACCAAATAACTTCCCTTTTTATTTTAGTTTGGTAGTTTGGCCTACACGACTCTTGGAGTCAAAAGATCCTGAGAAGGTTTACAGTGTTCTAGTATCACCACATGATGTTGTTGCTCAATCTTGAAAGGAAGAGGGTGGTCTTCTGTCTCTTGTCTAGAGACAGAGTATGCCATTATGCATTGTGCTTTGCTGTATTTGGGTTAAACTGACATAGTTCTCTGTGTAACAGTCCAAGTGCCATTCTTACACCTCTGTTGCTTGCAGAGCACTGCATCCTGCTTTCTTTTTCTAAATTATAAAGATTGATATAGATTTATAGAAAACTAGCGTGCGATACTGCTGATTTCACTACATTGGCTGGCTTAGAGGTAGGAGTTTCAAATCAGAGCACTAATACCCTGAAGAAAATGCCCAGCTGGAAAACTGGGAAAACTGATCTTTTTAGTGGCAAGGTGAGCTTAGGGGCAACTGCCAGAGGACATTCCACCTGAGGCTGTTAGACACAAAAGATTCCCTGAGATGCTCAACCCTGAAAGGCATGGAGTACTCCTATTGCAGCGCAAGTGCAGAAGTTTAGGTGACCATAAATATTTGCACAGAGTTGTAGATGTTTGGCCATGGGTATAATAAAAATCTGCTGGATTTGCCAGCCCTTTGACCAAAATGAACAAAACAGAAATGCCCCAGAACTGCTTCCTCTAAAGCACAGATATGGACAAAGAGTGTGCCATATGCTAGTGCACAATCTTAATTTTGTGCAGTAATGGGGTTAACAGTGCAGATCTATTAATTCATTCAATCTAATTTATTCTGCTGGATATTTTTACAGTTGCTTATGGGATTTAGTCTTCATTGTTCCATAATCTCTGAACAGCAAGTTTTACAACTAATTGTTCTGTCATTATTCACATAACCAGTGTGTATGGAGAATTAAAAAGCCCTCAAATCCATATCCAATTCCTTCCCTTGATATGTACATGAATGTCTTTTTTAAGTCAATAGGAGTGAGCCATGCCTAATACAGTTGTGAAAATCATTGTCAAAGAATATGATAGGAGCCAAAAGTATAAATGCTTTTAAAACTACTACACAAATTTGTAGGGGATGAGTCTTTTGATGACTGCTACCACATGGGATGGTCCAAGGGTTGCTTCCAGCTCTCTGAGGCTCAGAAGTGCCAATGGGTAGAGGAGCTGGGGACATGAGTTTTGTGATGCTCCTCCTGGTTCAGATCTCCTCCGTGAAGCATCTATCCATGGTCACAGCCATGTATTGGGTTTGGGCTTGTTGGATCTTTGGCCAGGCTCAGCATGGTTGCTCTTACATTTTGATCTTATTTGTGTGGTTATGCCTCTCAGGGTTTGGATTCTTTCTTCCCGTGACATTACTTCACCCTATTGTCAGATAACTAGCTTGGAGGGAGGAGGGGAGTAGATTCTGGCAACCCTACAGACTAGGAAGAGCATTAATTTTCGTGGGGTTCTAGACACTGCTTATTGGTTTCCATCTTATTTCTCATTGCAATAAATTTGTAAAACTTATTTGCCATCATTGTTTTATAAACATGTCCAAGAGGAAGAGTTCATTTTTTACATGTATCCTTTGGTTCTTTATGCTGTCATGATTATTTCCTTCTTCAGCCAATAATGAACATTAAATCAGAAATTTGTTTAAAGATCTTATAATCCCTCTGACTAGTCCAGTACAATCTTGCAAGTGTAGATTATGCTGGTACTGGAAAGAGGTAAGTGATAAATTCTGTAGTGAAATTATTTTTGTCATGGTCCTAAAGGTAGCATAATCATTTAAATGTCTGATGCCAAAATGGTCTCACTGCATGAGAGACTTGAGGATAATTATTTGCAGAGAAATAAAAGCCAATGCTGAGTGAAGGAACCTCCTACTCCACAAATATCAGTAAAATCACCCAAGGTCTCATAGGACTGAACTGCAATATGTTGTTAAGTCTGACTTGCAAGATTGCAAGGGTGCACTTCCTGCAAAATACTTTTTATTATAATGGTGAAAAGGACAGAATACTTCTTAATGAATTTTTAAAAAGCAAGAGGAAAAGGGTGGTGTTTCTTGGTTTGTGGGCTTGTTTTGTTTTGTTTTCCAAAAAAAATTGCACGTGACTCTGTGATTATTTTAGGGAATGGCACTAATACTCATTCAAAAATGCTTCTGTGGGGATTTAGTATAGACAGAGTGTGCAAGAAACCTGTTGGCTAAAGAGGACTGCTCTGTATATGTCTTCACACATGGATGCAATTCAGTGTAATGTGGCTTTATCATGCTGCATATGAAAAGAAAAATGGAACAAAATGGTACAAAAGGCTGTTGCTGATATGATGAGCTTCGAGCTGCAGAATAGTTCTGCTGAACTTAGAACATCCTTTGGCAAGTCTCAGCTCTCATCAGATGATGCTGTCATCAGTAAGAGGGCTGTTGAAAATTAAATGGATTAGGCAAAGCTAGCTGGTCCTTGCCAGTGGGGCATGTGATTTCTTCTCCTGCTCTTTTGTTCAGGGTGAGGAGGCATAGCTGATGGTGGATGAAGAGATGTGCAGCAGTAGGCTGCAATAAAAATTGAGGAGATTACTGGTGGTCTCTAGGACTTTCTTTGAACTGTGTTTAACCCTGGGGTCAGTGGGTCAATTATTATGCCCTGGTGCTGAACACCAGATCACTGGAGCCACGGGTGGGTGATGGGGGAGGACAGAGGTGGCATATTTGGGAGTTTTTCTCCAAGGCTTGTTTACAGTGCATTAGGCAGTGTGAAGTGAAGAGCTGGTTTGCCAGAAGCCACCTCATCAAACAGCACAGCAGGACCTTTTCTCAAGCAGAGTAAATTAGCTCCCTTGGAGGTTGATGACGTACGGATGGATTGCTTCCAGTTCCAGTTGGGTTAGAGCTCAATGTGCTGCCTTATGCTATGTCTGCATGTCAATGGGGACCCACAAAGTTATTGGGAAACTGGAGAAAGTTTTTTAATCTCTGCCAAAAAAATTGCGAAGAATCAGTTTACTAAAGCTTTAGGATGCTAGGGGCTCAAGATTTTCTAACCTCCCTTCTGACACACATCTCCTTGGGAACCTGATCAGCTGAAGAGCATGTGCAAAGTTACAAAGAGCCATGTGTATCCCCTCACCAGGGCTCAGATGTCAGGTATCCCAGCACAGTGTTTTGGAGTCACTGGGGCACACTGATTACTAATTTTCATGTCCTTTTGACTACCTGCTTTCAGTAAAGTAAGCCTTCTGTTAACCTCTTCCAGAGAGGGATTAGGAACACAGTGTCCTTAGCTTACCTTCACTTTTGCTAATGCAAAGGTACGATGTCAGTAAGAAGTGATGGAGTACTAAAATGCCATGCAGTAATGGTGTTATGCTTGAGAGCAGCTGAAGTGCAAGCATCCATCTCAGGTTCCTGCCCAAGTCACCTACTCTGCTGTCTGGAGGTCAGCATTCCCACCCTCACATAATGGTCTATCAGCTGATAGAAGGCCATTGCAGATGAGATATGGTTTTACAGTGTACCTGTTAGTACAAGCAGATACCCTAATAGCTACTGATGGGCTTACCTCTATGAATCTCTCTAATCCCTTTAAAAACTGCTTATACTTTTAGTGTCCATGACATCCAGTGGCAGTGAACATCACAAATAAAATGCACCATATAATGAGGTCAGAATAAATAAATCAACAAACAATTAAATTAGCAAGCAAATAAATAAGCTCTTGTCTTTAGTTTTGTGTTTTGTTTTGTTTTTTTTTTTTAATCTTAATTTTGTCCTAAGGCATTTACTAGGTGTCCTCTTATTTCTTATGACTTATGACTTGTTCCTCATCAATCATGTCTTTTGCAGGAATTTTGTAGCAAAATTGTGTAGCAAATCATTAGATGTAAATTACTTATTGTTGAATTAGCATCAATTGCTGAATTAGAAAATCAATTAGATCATTTCCAGTTTGGGAGAAAGCTTTTTGCATAATAATTGTTTCTGCAAGGAGCTCTCCATGTAGTTGTCAGGTTAAGTAATTTTTTGAGGGCTAAGGAACACCCTTCTAAAGAATCAGCTTTTGAAACGTTACAGAGTTTATTCTGTGGCTTATCCATATTTTATCTTACTTTTCAGCATTTGCTTCTAGTGGAAGTTTAACAAAAAATGAAAGATATGCCAAGCTCTGCCATCACAGTTAGTACTAACAATGCTGTATATCCATCACTGTTTTCACTCCTGGAAAACTCTTAGTAAATGAATAAAGGAAAACACCTTTTGTGTGCATTTCACTTTGCAGTACTATGAAGATACTACTTTTCTGATAAGAAATGAGACTGGATTCATAAGTATAATTCTACATCATGGAAAAATAACATATATACCTTGTGACTGCATTTCCTTTCAGAAGGGGAGAGGAATCAAAACCCAAGGGGATAAGGAGAGAGGTCAGCAGTCCCAGCCAGGTATTCTTGTTCATACTGGTTTTAGCTGCAGAGACCCTTTCTTGTGCCACACAGTATCCCAGTATGTCAGGGGTTAGAAGGGCCTTAGAAAGCTCATCTAGTGCAACCCCCCTGCCAGAGCAGGATCACCTAGACCAGCTCACACAGCAATGTGTCCAGGCAGCTCTGCAATGGCTCCACACAAGGAGACTCCACAGCCTCCTGGGCAGCCTGGGCCAGTGCTCTGGCACCTGCACTAGGAAGAAGTTTCTCCTTGTGTTAATACTGAACCTCCTGTGATCCAACTTGCTTTCATTCCCTCTTGGCCTACCATTGCATNTTTCTCCCTGCCCATCTCTCTAGGCTGTCCAGGTCACTCTGGATGGCACACTCTGTGCTTAGATAAAGCAGAGCTGGGTGACAGGTAGGTAAAAAAAACTGGGAGTTTTATGTAATGGCATCTATGTTCAACCTTACAGGCATATGTGCCCCAGGAAGGCCGTCTGAAAAACAAATGTAATTCATATTTGGCAAAAAAACTGGCATGTGGAAACATCCAATCCTTCTTCCTCTTCCTTACTTTTTGCCTGTAACAATAGGAGATCTTCCTTTTACCTATGCACTGAAAAAAAAGTGAAAAATTTTCCAGTATTTTGCCTCAAATCTTAAAAAAAAACCCAAAACTTTCAAATTTAGAAAAGCAGAGTTTACTGTCTGTTTGCAAAAGTGCCAAATTAAAACCATTTTGGCATGCTCAGGGAGTATCATTCCACCACTCTATGTTGGTGGAGAAAAGGACAAACTGAGATCGATGCTCCAAGCAGCAGAAATGCTGTAAAAAGAGTTTAATTGTTGCCTAAGCCAGTCCAGGCAACTTACTTAATGAATCTATATTTCCAGGTGCAGAATTATTTTTTTTTTTTAATGATTCAAAGGGAAACATGTTTTCTCTACATGTTTTCTACAACATGAAATTCCATCATTTGTCATTAAAACTTGAGCATTTTCCCTGGGATCCAAAGAGTACTTTTCCTTCTTGTCATTCCCTTTGACAATTTTTCCTTGGGCTGATATTTTGTTTTGAATTTGGAGTTATAGCTGGAGACAGTGTTCACCCATAAATATGAATTCCCTCATAATATGACACAAAAAGTAAGATACAGATGAGAAAGAAGCTGCAGTTAAATGAGAAACAGATTTGTCGCTAGATCAAATGAAATTAAAATAATATGCGTGCAAGCCAGCAAATATATTCTATTGTGAGAAAAAATGTTTAATTTCCCATTTGTGATAACACTGAGAAACTAAACAGGGCCATGGTATGAATGTTCCTTCAGGCTGCACTTATTGCTGAGAGCTGGCAACATATGAATCTTTCCTCCTCTAGGCTTCTTGCCTAAAACCTCCTACCCCTGCCTTTCCTCTGACTTGATACTGCAATAGCCCTTTTGAAGACTGTCAGGTAGGCCTTGAAAAAATAAATTCTGCAAGAAAATGACTAGGATTTTTGTACTTACATGTACTTAAGATACCAGTCACAACATGTTGACATTTAGCAATTAAAGGCATGCATCCGTTTTAGCAGTGAGTGCTTTCTAGTGTCAGATCTTAAGGGCCAGACATGGAAATCTTTGTTCTAAATATAAACATTGCTGGATTTACAAATCAGTAGTTTTTAAGTAGGAGAGATTTACCTAGCCTACACAAAGATAATACATTTTCAAGTCATAACTGAGAAGGGGGTGTGACATTTACCTCATTTTTTTCTTCCTGTTCTCTCCCTCCCGTCTTCTCACCTTCCATATCATCTAATAATTTTGTTTGTTTGTTTGTTTGTAACCAGTGATTATGAGCTTCTGGATTTGGTACTCAAACCGTGCAGGGTTAAAAGTACAGCTTTCCCCATATTCCTGAAATTTCTTCCATAAGAAGCTTAGGAAGATCATCTTTAATTTCACTTCCTCAGCATGAAAAGTAAAGCATCTGGTTATCTTAGTTTCCCACCCCAGCAGCTGACTTTCAAGAGAGCAAGTAAGCAATGACATGCTTAAGGTTAAAAAACCAAAATCTGCTATATACATGTTGGCATGGGAGAACAGCAGTGTGATGGAGAGAGGTATACAAGTTTCTATAGCACTCATCATTATAGAGCATAGATAACACCCTGCAGTTAACACTTTAATATATCCTGGCCCCTGCTCTGTTTTTTCTGGCCATTGTCAATGGAAAGTTGACGTTAACAGCTGGTTGGGGATTCCCTGAAAATGAATATAACCAGCTGCTGCATGCTGGTTCTTGCTTTCCCCTTCCTCACATACACATACTTTGAACATGTGTCTGGGACAAGACTATGGGGACAGCTATGACAAGCAGAGTAATCAGGGCAGAGGTACAGCTGTCTTCCAGTTCTTGTGCATTGACTCTAATTTCAAAAGCATTAAATTGGGATCCTCTCAGTAATCTCTTGTGACATATTCCTCACTGGCAAATGCCTTGAAATGCGCTTATGTTGAGATTCTACCATATCCAGTTCTCCATAAAAGTCTGGCTACTTCAGGACCTTACATTGTGTTTCTGTATGGAAGTCAATCTCCTGGAGCGGGCTGGAGAAGTCATAGGATTGAAGGCTAATTATCCAGGCTAGACGTGACTTCCTGGCCAAGCTTCTGCCCAAGACTGTGAGGTCAGACCAGCTTACTAAGGCCTTTTTCCAGGCTGGTCTTGAAAAATCTCTGAAGGTGGGGATGTCATGGATGCTTCAGGTAGCCTGTTCCAGTGCTTGACTGATTTCACAAGGGAAATGTTTCTCCCTATTTCAGGCCGAACCTTCTCTCTTTGAATTTGCATTTATTGTCTCTGATTCTGCCAACACTGCCTCAATCTTCTGGATAACCTTCGTGTAGCATTTGAGGAACTGCTTTTAAGTTCCTTGGAAGCTGTCCCTTCTCCAGGCTGAACAATCTCAGGTTCCTCAGCCTCAGCAGGCATTCCAGCCACTGACAAAATTGGTAGCTGTCTGCTGGATTTGTTCTTGCTGGTCAGTGTCCTCTGCTGCAACAACCAAAAATCACAGGCAGCATTCTAGGTAAATGATACCCAGCTGCTCTCCCTTTCTTCACCTAGCCAGCCATTTTGCTGCAAAAGTCAAAGAGGCTGGTCAGGCATCATTTGTTTGTTGTAAGTGCACACTGGCTACATTAAGCATCCACCTTCTCCATTCTGTGCCCAGAAATGTGCTCTAAGAAGACTTGCGTTGTGATTTCCCCGTGGACCAAAGGCTGAGT
Source organism: Bucco capensis (assembly GCA_013396975.1). NCBI lineage: Eukaryota > Metazoa > Chordata > Aves > Piciformes > Bucconidae > Bucco > Bucco capensis. The sequence continues at coordinate 414 of VWZO01018709.1, read as the reverse complement.
GAGATAGTCCTGGTCTCTCTCAAAGATGGGTGTGAGATTTGCCATTCTCCATTCATGACAGACCCCTCTGAACTTCCACAAGCTTTCAAATATGATAGAGAGTGGCCTTACAAGGGTATTCCCTTACATGAACGTGCCAGCTATCATCCACCTTTCCTCCAATTTGCCCCTTCATTACTAATGTGATAACACAAAAAATAATAAACAGAGAGGGATTGGTCCTTCTGTTCCACATGACACTCTTTATTTCAAGAGCTGAGTGACATGAAGAATAAATGTCTCTACCCTGCTCTGGCTTATATCCTTATCTTGCTTCTATGTGTGATAATTCAGTCACCCTGGCATTCTACAGCCTCTAAGAAATGCAAAGCAAGTAATTTTTCATTTATAGAATCATAGAATCCTAGAATGGGC
>VWZO01018708.1:928382-954072 GCA_013396975.1 Bucco capensis | reverse complement strand
CTAGGTGACCCTGCTGGAGCAGGGAGGATGGCCTGGATCACCTCTGGTGATCCCCTCCTACCTGAACCATCCTGTGACTGATTGCTTTGGTTCTGCAGCCTGACCAGGTCCTTGCTGGCTAGGATCACAGAAGCTGCCTGCCTAGCTGGGATGAGCCAGCTCCAGCAGGCACCTGGCATTCCACATGACACACACTTGCAGTTGACAAAAACTCAGCTTTTGCTTCCAGCTAAAACATTCATTTTTTTTATTTTTTTTTTTGAGCAGAGAAGTATCTGAAAACACAACTTGGTGGTTCTGGGAGTAAAGTAAAAATCAATGTTCATTTGGAATGGTAATGATAGTAGCTAAGCTATTGGATAATCATTTAAGCTAAATCATCTTGTCCATCCTGGCAGTGCAGCTGTTCAGTTCCTACAGCTCAGGCAATTACCTTCTCCCTGAGCCCTTTTTTTCCTTGCTTGCTTGCTTGACACTGCAGGATACCATAGTCCATGAGGCTTTTAGGCCTAAGCAGATCTAACCCCAATCTCTGAGCTTACCTTTGCCACTCTTTGGAATGCAGCATTGCTCTCTCATTGCCAGCAATGACTCCAGATCAATCCATTGGGGAAACTGAGCATCATTTCCTCTCTGGCTCTCCTTCTCTCTCCCAAGGCTCCTCAGCTGCACAAAGACAGTTCATTTCCACATCTGAGGGACTTCCCACCTCAGTGTCACAGACATCCTTTTAATTACCTCACCAACACAAACCCCAGATCAATAGAGCACAGCAGAGGCAGCAATGCTGTCTAACCTTGCAGCTCCTCCTGGCAACAGTTCATGGCAGCCTGCAGGAGGAGATGCTCTGATTATTCCCTCCTAGCAAAGCCTGGGAGAGTGTTAGTGAGGGTGGGGGAGGTGTGCCCTCCACCCCAGAGCTGAGCACTCCTTCAGAAGCACAGAGGGATGCTCTGATACCTCCAGAAAGCAGCAACATCATGGGCATCATCCTGCTGGGCAGGACAAGCTTGGTGCTTACCATCAGGCACTGGTCCAGGAAAGTAGTGGAATTATCATCCTGGAAGTGTGCAAAGAGCATGGAGCTGTGGGGCCATGGTTCAGGGATGAGCATGGGAAACTCTGCTCTCTTAGGCTCTTGCTTTAGCAACAGCATCTCCTGGATTGACTTCAGACATGATTTATTCACTCTCTGCTCTCAACAGTTCCAGGCTTTAGAATCTCTTTTAGTCCTTATCACATCTGTAGTACCTTGAGCAAGTTAAAGATGAAGTAGTTGTTGCTTTTGTAAGGTAGAAACACCAGGTTTTATGTTTTTGCCATGCAGAAATGCCATGGTTTACCTTTCCAAGGCATGTCTAAAGCCTTCTACAACTAATAGAACAAAAAAAATGGTTGTATATTCATCAAAATCTCTGATGGTTAGAGAAGAAATATATCTTACAGCCACATAAGTCTCCATACCTTCAGTTTTCATCCATAATAATAATATTAATGTACCCAATTACCTATCACCTTCAGCATCTGGCTGTAAAACAAGAGGAAAACACTTCACTGAGTGATACCAACTTACCCTTAGCTCCTTGCTTAACATCATTTAGCTTCTCCATCACTCAGGAGAGTGGAGACTTGACTCTTCAGCTAAATACTACCAACTCCAGCCAGCTTTGCTGTCCCATCCACCACCACATTTTCTACAAGCATCCCACTGATTTCCTCCTTTCTCCTAGCTCTCTCTAGCCAAGCCACATAGCAAACGTTTGTCCATGAGGGAAGGAAATACAGAGACTGCAAACAGGACTTCAAACAATAGAAGAAATAAACAAAAGAGGCAAAATCCCTGCAGGTTTTCATTTTTTTCCTGTGTGCTGCTATCAAAGCAGAAATACACAGGCAGAAAATCATCTTAATGAGGGATGAGTGTTGCAATCCTTTTCTTCCAAGACAGAGATGTCTACCAGCAGCCAGTGAGTGGCCTAGGAGGCAGAGCCCATGGGAAGTGCTTATCTATTGATTAGCCAATGGAAGTGCCCAGCTCCAGCAGGGAATTGGGTTTAACAGCAAACATCATGTGTAATTTAGGACTAAAACCCCAAAAGGAGTCAGTGGTTGGCTTGAGACACAAGCTGACAGCTCAGATACCTTTGTGAGAGCAGAGGGAGCCTCCTCATAACTGCTTCAGGCAAATGTGCTGGAAATGGCTCACTTGCCACACTCTTAATGCCTCACTCTGCTCTTGTGAAGTTCTCCCATTCCCAAATCCATCAGCTTGGTTTGGAAGACCTCAAGCATCCTTAACCCCACCAAACTCAGTAAGAGCTGGGATTAACACTGCTCAGATTTGCCTTCTTAGCAAAATACATCCAGAGCAGGATTCATGGGTCAGGATACAATTCTATAGCAGAGAAGAGGTAGTGCCAGTGATCCTTTTCCTTGGCAAAACCTTTTTGGCCAGGTGTTAAATATTTTAGAGACGTCAGCAAGTTTGGAAACACTTCAACCTGCTCCTTGCTGTTGAGCTCCATTCATCCCCTTCTGTGCAGCACCAGAGATCATTGTTTGAAGAAGGCTGCAATTGCTCTTCATTATGCAGAGAGAAGAGCTCTTGTGTAGCTCTGCTAACAGTCACAGCAGAAGCATGTTCCCTACAAGAACCATGTAATTGGGGTAGATAGTAAGGAAAAATAGTGAAATTGTAAGAGGGGAAAATCATTGTGCTCTCAGCTGAGGAATAGAAATGTCTAGGGGAGAACCACAGAGTGTCTTTGGGGATAATCTACCACATCAGCCTAGGAGCCAGCTCTGACCAGACCTTCTTATTTACACCTCAGGGGGTTTATGAGCTTTTCTTTTTTTGCTATTCCTGCTTGAAAATCCCTGCAGAACTTCCCTGCTTCGAGGACACTTAGGGAAGCACTGGGAAGAGCATCACCCCTCTCCTGCTGTAAGGTTAGCAGGTGCATGTCTGGCTTCAAGAGGAGCAGAGACCTCTACACCCCCTCAGTCTTTCCTTCATCCAGCATTATCCCTTTTGTCTGGAAATATATCCTGCCACATTACAGTTTGGGAAGAATCTGCTGGTGCCTATGACAGCTATTTGCACAGCAGAGCAACAATAGTACAGCTAAGACAATATTTATCAAGTAGAGCTTGATGTCACTCACCCATCCTGATGGCCATGGGAGAATCTCTCTCAGCCTCCAGAAGTGACCTTGGGGAATCTCTCCACCCAAGTAAATAATCTCCAACCACCTAGAAGAAATCTACCAGAAGTTCCCCTCCTTGAAAAGTGGGCCTGGGCTTTTATAGCATCAAGTGATTGGTGTGAACAGGCTACACCTGCCAGCTCTGCAGTCTCATCTCCACAGCTTTAGGTAAATTAGCAGTGCTAATTGCTTTGTTTGCCACAGAACAATGACTTCAGGTATCCTCCAGATGTTGGAGCCTGTGCAGTGAGGCTGCTTTCAGCATTCTCCATCCCTGAGAACATCCACAGAGAGGCAAAGGTTGAGCTGCTAACCTCCACCTAGGCAGAGCATCCTGCTACAATCATCTCCTGCCAACCCTCACCGTGCTGGGATGCTGTGGCCTTGTTTTAAGGAAGATATTCTAGTCTATATTTAAGTGTACAGAGGCAATGAAAGATCTCGGTGTTCTCAGCAGAACACAGAGGATGTGGAGCTCTAGACAACAAGGTCTGCTCGGAAGAAGGTAAAATGATGTGAGAATGCTTTGACTGAAGACAACTCCTCTTTGTTCAGCAGGCAGAAGGGAGATGACTCTGCTGTGTGTCACTGTTAGGCCTCAAAGGTGTTTTGACTGAGCAGAAGAAAGTAAATTGATTTGATACTTCCTAATTATATTTACGAGACAAGTTGTTTTGACTTGGAAATAACTCAGTTGGAAGGAGAAAGTTAACATGTTGTTTTCCTCTTGTCCCATCCCTTGGGAGAAGAGACCAGCCCCCACCTCACCCCAACCTCCTTTCAGGTGGCTAAGCTAGGGGAAATAACTGGTTTTTTTCCCCTCAAAACAATGTGGAATAAGTGCTTCCTATATAGCCAGGTTTATCTGTTAAAGCTATAAGCAGCCCCAGCAACTAATAAAACTCAGAGATAATTCCTTATAAGCTGTAATTAGGGAGCAGTGGGGGAGGAAGTGTACAAAAGGCTTTAAAAACTCTAATTAACCCTAGGCAATAAAAAAAAGGAGCAGTGACTGAATGTGCATGGTAATAAAGGCAGGAGAAATGCTGCTGCACTGACAGCTCAGACAAAAGGCTCCTTTGGCAGTGAGAAAAAAAAAGGATAATTCCACATTTAAACTGAACTCGTAGCTGCTGAATATGAAGTTTCTAAAGGGAAATTAAAGCTATCTAAGCTGGCAGTGAAATGCCCAGAGCTTTGATATTATTTTCTCCAGACCAACACCTTCCAAATATTGTGACTCCTCCATCTGACCAAAGCTTCCTCTCCTTATCCTGAGAGGGAAAAACTCCAGAGGAGATTCCAGCTGCAGCAGAAGAGCTCAGCTTGTTCCTATTTTCCCATCTCCCTACCCTCAACAAAAGATGTTAGATTTCAATCTAACATTTCTTATTGGCCAGGAAGAAACACAAGCAGTGGCAGAGTAAGAGAGCTGAGCAGAGAGATGCTCCTGCTCCAGGAGTGACATCTCCTTGGTTGGCTGGTGCCTCTTGCTGGGATGTGCTGCTGCAGGAGGCACAGTGCTGCAGCCTCAGCTCTTAGCATGCTCACAGCAAGGCCTGCCACTCTGCAAGGCATTTGTGTGCCTCAGCAGCACTCACCACATTCCCTGAAACCCTTTCTAAAGCCTTCAAATGTCTAAATACATTCTTCCAGCTTCCTTTCAGCAGCTTGTTTGGTCTAGCATTTCCTTACTATCATTTTCCTTCCACAAATCCCTTGGCTAATTGTTTTGCTTGTATTACTGAAGGGCAAACAGTGAGAAAAAAAACCACCTTATTAAACACAATGCCTTAAAGGAAACGTGTGAGCCTATTGAGCAAGGCTCCTCACACAAGGTGCTGATGATTTATTTAGCAGACTTCAACCTTATCAACTGAGCCACAACCAAACCAGCACAGCAGGGTTAGAGCAGAGAGCTGGAGCAGTAACAAGAACCTTTGGCATGGTTTGCAGGACAAATGATGTCCCACAGAAGATAATAATGTTGGGCATTAGCTGGTCACTAGACTTGTTTTTAAAGAGAGAACTTGGCCATGTCATGAAATCATAATGTGAGTGGCTAGATGAATAATTCAAGCTGAATTTATTGAAGACAGCCAATTCAGCTAATATGACAAAGAGAAACCTCCTACCTCTTCTGTGCTTTTAGCACTTTACTGGTCAGGTTTTGAGTCTCCAGCTCAAAAGGAGAGAAGGGTTCATGTCCCACAGAATAGGACTATGGAGAAGAGAGGTGACATAAGTTCAGCTATATCCACACTCCAACCTGGATCTCACACAGGGTTGGGGTTTTCTTTAGCATGGATAGTTAGAACTGTGGTGTGTTGCTCAACTCAGCACATTTGCACAGGCAAGCCCAGGCAGTGTCAAGGCTTTTTGAGAGTTATCTAGGACTCTTTCTCCTTTCTCTTCTGCTTTGCTTTGCTTTGGTTTGCCACTTGACAAGTGGCTAAATGCCCAAACCTGTACCAATCAGCAGAAATATTCCTTCACTTCTCCTCATTTTCCTCACAAGTCTTTCTCCCTCAGTTTATTTTCCCCTCTCTGGAACAAAAAGCTACACGAAATCAATGGGATGATTTTCTTTGCAAGGCACCACTTCTTGTTTCACAGGGAAACCTTAACAACTTGAAAGCAACTCAATCCTCCCCAGAGGAGGAGAACTTGTCAGCATCTGAAAGCCACGACATCAGCTCCCTGCTGCATGAGCTAGACAAGAAAACTCTTAGACAACCTGACACACTACATTACATCAACTTTGTTTAAGGGAAACTCTCTCAAGGTACCTTAAGAGAGTCAGAAAGTCAAGGAGACCTCACTCAATGCAGGAAAAGAGAAGATAAATGGATAATATTATTGTCCAGCTGGAAGCTTCTGGCTGGGAATAGTGCAATAAGCCCCAAAGCCTTCCAGTAATGAAAGGAGATTCTAAGAAAGATGGAGATGGACTATTTAGTAGGATCTCTAGTGACAGGATGAGGGGAATTGGTTTCAAATTAAAAGAGGAGATTTAGACTAGATGTAAGGAAGAAAGCTTTGACACTGAGGGAGGTGAGAGCCTAGCCCAGCTTGCCCAGAGAGGTGGGAGATGTCCCATTCATCTCCAGAACCATCCCAGCTCAGGTTGGTTGGGGCTGGGAGCATCCTGCTCTAGTTTGGGATGTCCCTGCTGAGTGCAGGGAGGTTTGGACCAGATGACCTTGGAAGTCCCTTCCAAGCCAACCCTTTCTATGATTCTATGACTCTTGTTCAGTTAGCCTGCAGGATTCCAACCCTATCCCAAAGGTTTTCCCTTCCATTTGGCTGTAAGCACCATCCCCTCCCTCTGCTCCTTGACATACCCAAAGAGACAGAAAGATCTGCTCCAGCAGAGGTGGTTCCATGGAGAAGAGCATGGAATGGCCATTCCAAGCACTCTTTCTTCTTCTCCCTTTGTGCTCTGCCATGAAATGAATCTCATCTCCAATTCCTTATTCTTCCATGACTGCTAAAAGACAGAAGCAGGAGGCAAATTTAACTACAACGTGAGGTTCAATTATTTCAATTACCACCTCCTGCCTAAATGAAGCTTCTGTTCCTTCAAAGACATCTGCAATTTTACACTCATTTGCTCTTAAAATAGCAGCAATTAGAACAGTTTTGGTGGGGATGATAAAAGAATACAGCAGCCAATTAAATAATTACTTACATGCCTTAAAAAGTTGCATAGATGTTTAATTTATAAATGAGTTATTTACCTCCCATAATTAATCATGCTGCCAAGGAGAAGTCTAAACAAGCATCTCATGAATTTAACATGAGGTTTTGTTCCCTCTTTCACACATATTGTGGGAATCATGGCAATAGGAGATCCCATTCTGGAGGCCATTCCACAAAGCAGGAATAGGCAGAGCTTAAGTAGCTGATAGTGGGGGAAATCACTTTAAATTGCTATTACTGACAAGGTAAACTCTCATCCTGTCCCTGTGGTGTTTTTCCTGGGCTGGGGATGGTAGGTGTTGGTGGGATTGCTTCCATGGATAGGATTTTTGCTGGATCAAAGACATGAGAGAGCAGAGAGAAACACTAAAAAGAGATAAAACCAGAGCAGAGGAGGAGATAAGAGAAGCAGAGTTGTTGCCCAGGCAGCAAAGCAGTGGAAGGACTGGGAAGCTGGGGATGCTTCTCCACACTGCAAGAACTTCCAAGGAGAAACTTGGATAAAGGCCTACAAAAGAAGGAAGTTAGCTCCTGGTGACATTTTCTGGAGGAAAAGAGCCTTTCTGTGTAAGGATTTGGTTTCACTTCTGCAAAATGAGAATGCATTCACAGGGCAGCAAACACTTGAGTGCAGGTGTCCAGGAGGGAAGGGTTAGTTCCAGACTATCCTGTGGCCTGCTTGTTGTTACTGAATTGAGCCAGAACAGCAAATGAGCTGACACAAACACTTCCTATTTAACATCATCATCATCTTGTGTCTAATGCTAGGAATCTTCTTCTGCAGCCAGCAAAAGCTGGTGATGTAATTTGGAGGTGAAGACACAATCAAGTCATTCAATTTCTGCTTAGGCTGCCACATTCCATTCAGCCTTACCTATGGAAATCACTCTCTATTTATCCAGAGGGAAAGAACAGAATGAAAGATGTCTAATCCCAGCATGAACAAGCTGCATATCAAAACATTTCCTTCCCAGAATCCAGCCAGAAAAAAAACCTACAGGGGACAGTGACAACAAAGCAGTGCAAGGAGCCTCTCATTTCTCTGTGTGCTCCACAGCACAGGCTGCTGGGCTAGAGGAGGATGAGCAGTGTCAGAGTCATCCCTACTCCCTTCCAGAGTTCCTCTGTGCACCATAATCTGTGCCTTTCCAAGCCAGCTACTCACCCAGGTCCAGACTGATCCTGCTTGAGGAGCTGGTAAGCCTGAGTCAGGAAGGGAAGGAAGAACAGGCTTCATTTTGCTTGCAAAATCATGTTATTTGTCCTATTTATACCTAAGGATGGAGTTTTGTCATGGTTCTGCAGTGGAGGTGGGTGATTGGGTTTAAGAGGATGGATATGAGTGGAAGCACACATTGCCATTCTCTGGAGAACCTCCTGTGTTAGCATTGTCCTAAACACAATGGCATCATTCAGCCAAGAATCATACAATGGTTTGGGTTGGAAAGGAGCTTAAAATCATCCAGTTCCAACCCCCCTGCCATGGGCAGGGATGCTACCCACTAGGTTGCCCAGGGCCCATCCAACCTGCCCTTGATCATCAGAGCCCAGATGATTCCTTACCTCTAGATCAATGCCATTTTATTCCTCATCTGTAGAAAAATCACAGAATCACAGTGTGTTAGGGGTTGGAAGGGCCCTAGAAAGATCATCTAGTGCAACCCCCCTGCCAGAGCAGGAGCACCTAGACCAGCTCACACAGCAATGTGTCCAGGCAGCTCTGCAATGGCTCCAGACAAGGAGACTCCACAGGCTCCTGGGCAGCCTGGGCCAGTGCTCTGGCACCTGAACTGCAAACAAGTTCCTCCTCAGCTTAATACTAAACCTCCTGTGATCCAGCTTGCTCCCATTCCCTCTTGTCCTACCATTGGATGAGTAAGAATTTTCCTCTGGAGCCACAGTTTCTGTGTTCTTGCTGACTCCCTGGAGGAGGAGGGACTGAGCTCTGAAGAGTGAGCCAGCAGCATCACAGGCAAAGAAATGGAGCACACCTAATAAATCCAAGGGCAAGCAGCTAACTTCTCTTCCCTATTGTCTCAAGAAGTTCACTGGCAAAGAGGGAGGAAATCTCAGCCTTGGGGACTCTCTAAGGACACCTTTCTCTTCCTAGGCTCTTGCTGAAGGAGGAGATGTAGTGCAGCAGGGCCAGGAGATTCCCTTCCCTCTTCTGCTTCAGGAGTGACACAGAAAGGAGGTGGAAGCTCTTGGGAGATTTGTGCTCCTCAGAGCTGCTCTAGCTCAACAGGGAGATTGCTAGCTAACAACAGGTGCAGGCTCCTTGTTCCTCTCCATCTCAAACCATTCCAGGAGTAATTCTCATCTACAACTCCCACTGCCTGACCTCTGATCCTTCAGTAACTCTCTCCCTGCCTCTGCATTGTACTCTCTGTTGTTGCTTGGTGCTTCTCCTCAGCTGAGATCCTGCCAGTCTGGGATGCTGGAAACACCCAGAGTGTGTGTTTAAACCTCCAACTCTAGCCTTGGCCAATTCCATGGCATGGAGATCTCCAATCAAACCCTCCACAGAATGCCATCTTCTAGATTCAGAGGTGATTCCAATCACAGCATTGTTTTATTTTGACCATGATAGTTTTCTCATGTTTCTTTTAACCCAGGATCTTTGACATAAGTTTTGATATAAATTTTCATTAGAAATTTGATTTAAGATCCTGAGCTGTCCTGCTTTAATAATAAGTTTAAAGAAACATTAAACATTAAGCATTAATAATGCATCAGTAAGAGTTGAAATTACCAGCAAAATTGTCCAGGAGAGATAATAATTCCAGAATTCCTCCAAATTTTTCATAGCCATGGTGTTTAATGCTTTGCTAGCTCCTAGAGATGGTAAAGGTTAATCAGGCAGATAAAAATCAGATGGAAAATGAATTGCTATGCCCAGATAAAAGTACTTTCTGGAGTTTTATTTCCAGCTGGTGCCTCATTAGAGATACTGGGGTTTTATGAATGATTTATCTCATTTGGGAGGTGCAATAGGATGAGCAGAGAACTTGTTTCACAGGAATTTCAACCAGTGGATTAACATTTTGGAACCATCAATATTCATGGGATCTCTTTAAGCATTCCCAATCTTTGCCACCTTACATGCTAATGTGCTGTAGAAATAATGCTCTGCACCTCCCTCATCACCAGAGAGTGGTCAGGCTTCCCTAAAGGAATCATTGCTCCAGCAGATCATTGTGCTGGGAAGGACACTGGGAGAGGCACATTTCATGGACCTCTGCTGCTGTTAAGGCTTCCTGCCCTTGCCTGCTTCATTGAGTGACATCTTTCCCATGGAATCATGGAATAGAATCACAGACTGGAGTGGCTTGGAAGGGACTTGGAAGGTCATCTAGTCCAAGCTCTCTGCAGCCAGCTTGGATATCTGCCACTGGATCAGCTTGCTCACAGCCCAACCAAGCTGAGCTGGGCTGGGCACAGGGAGGAATGGCACATCTCTGGGCAACCTGGGCCAGTGTTTCACCACCCTTTCTTCCTTATATCTTGTCTAAATCTCCCTCTTTTAGTTTCAAACCATTTCCCCTTGTCCTCTCACTAAATAATTTATCCTCCTCTTTCTTATCAGCTCCTTTAAGTAGTGGAAGGCTTCAAGAAGGTCTCCCTGGAGCCTTTTCTTCTCCAGGCTGGACAAGCCAAACTGTCTCAGAGGGGTTGCATCCCTTGGATCATTTCTGTGGCCTCCTCTGCCCCTGCTCCCAGAGAGAAGATTAGGAGCAGCAGCTGTCAGCTCCCAGTCAGCCCCTTCAGTTGGTCCAGTTTGGGTTAGTAGCTTTAGCAATCAGAACCAAGCTCACATTGACTTGCTCATGGCACATCAGCATCTCTGCCTCTTCCTTTTCTCCTCTCCACTGGAGTCTGTTCCTTTGTTATAGCTCCCTGTCTCCTGAATAATGGAGTAGATTCTGTGGGGATGAAGCCCTGCTGCTTTTCTCCTAACTTTGCAGTTTCTTATTCCATTGAAATTCCAGCCTCCTCAGCAACTTCATCACCATTCCCCACTCCTAGTCACTGCAAATTAGTTGAGAAGCCTTAAAAATGGTAACCAGCACATGATAAAACACAAACAAGGGTGCAAAACACCTGCCACTGATCCCCTTGAGCCCACAAACACCTCTGGCAGGAGCATTGGCAGCACCAAGCAAGCCAAGAGCCAAGCTGCACTGGATCAGAAGAGTGAATATCAATATTGTCTGCCCCATCAGCAGGATGAAAGCATTGCTTTTTGCAGTGGAATTTTCATCACTTCACTGTCAGCATCAAAGGAGCCATCCTGCATTTGTGGCCAGGAAAAAGAAGCCTTGCACCAAGAGAGGAGAAAAAGTGCTTGCCTGCCCTAGCTCTTGGCAAACTGAACCAGTGCTGCCTAATAAATTTATTTTCCCTAGGGTTTCAGCAGCTGGCCTGTGAATTTCACCAAGCTAGGAAGTGGGAAATATAGTTAGAAGCATCAGAATTCCCTGGGTTTGGATGTTTGTAAGTACAACAAAAGCAAGTAGTGGGGCAAGCATTCTAATCACTTTTTCCAGCACTGAGGGAAAGGATGGCATCCTAATGGCACTTCCATCTCTGCAATTCAGCAAGCATTTCTAGGACTATTATCTCCCTTAGATTGCTTTCTACAGGATGAACAAGTGGAGGGCTGGGTAGTTTTCTCCATCCTCAACAAGCATCTCGGCCAGAAGATGTTTCTTTAGGGAACCTTTGACTTGCTGCAGTTTGGACTCTTTTTACAGGCAGGATATAATGCCAGAAAGGAGCTATAGATTTTTAAGGAGTCTCTGCCATCCTCAATTGGTGCCAAGCTTTGTGAACCCCTGCTGCATTTCAAAGCTTGTCTAAACAATTTTAAGGTGTCTGCACAAGTACAACCTACTTGGAGAATCCAGTCCCAAGGCAAACCCAACCCAAATCCAGCACCCAAACCCAAGTCCAGCACCCAAACCCCAATCCAGCATCCAAACCTCAATCCAGCATCCAAACCCCAATCCAGCACCTAAACCCCAATCCAGCATCCAAACCCCAATCCATATCCAAACCCCAATCCAGCACCCAAACCCCAATCCAGCACCCAAACCCCAATCCAGCATCCAAACCCAAAGAGCTGCTTGGGCTTGGCCTATTCTTTCTAGCATCTCTTTTGTCCCTTATTTGTCACTCTGAGCTTCCTGTCTCTGTAAATCCTAGCTGATAATCCGAGGAGACTAACAGCTTGGTGATGTTGAAGGAGAAAGCCATGAAGGTGAAGTCCCCAGGGTTTCAGCCACACAAACACATGCATTTGAGCTCCACTCTGCTCACCAGAGCAGTTGCATGAAACTCCTGGTGCACTCTGAGTCAATTCTGGACTGGTTTGCAGAGCTCAAGGCAAGAAGATGATGAGCTCAAGTCTTAAGCTTAGACTTGGGGCATGCAGTGCCAGGACCCTTCAGCTTACAGCTCTCCATCTGTTGCCTGTTAGCAGGCATTAGAATAAAGCTAATTTAAGAGCTGAAAGGCAAGGCACTTTCACTCAAAAAGCACCAATGCAGCCTGCTCAGAGGGCCAGCAGCAGAACTGGTGATGCAGACAGAAGAGACTCACCTGGTGCTGTTTGCTGGCAGCAGGAGCTGCCTTACCCTCAGCATCAGCAGCTGCCTTACCCTCAGCATCAGCAAGGCCTCCTAGAGCTGTCTGCACTGGGATCTGAATTCCAGAGAAGGAATTGATCAGGACTTTTCAGTGACACCCATCCTCCAGCCCCCAGTTCTTGGGGGGAATCCATGCAGTTTAATGAACTCCAGCCTGTAGCATCCCAGCCAGCAGTGTAAATGGAGGGGACACTAACTGCTTTTTGTGCACTCCAGCAAAATGTAACGTGAAAACATTCCTTTTTTACCCTTCACTGTGAATCAAGAGCCAATTTGGGTGTAATGATGATGTATTACAGCAACCTTGCTGTGCCTCATGGCAGGCTCTGGCAGATTGAATGAGGAGCTAGTGCATGTCTGCTTTATGCTTCTCAGACATCCTAGAGGATGAGTTTGTTGTTAGTTGTGCCAGAGGAATCACTTCTACCTCCAGATAGATGCAAGCAGCATTCCTCCTGAGAGGGAATGCCATGTTTATCCAGCCTGCTCCCAGCAGCCATGCAGCACAGCATCCCTGCTCCCAGCAGCCATGCAGCACAGCATCCCTGCACCCAGCAGGGAGATCTCCTGCAGCCACCAGATTGGCTCCTTTGGCTGGGAAATGTGCTGGCTAAGCAGTCTTTCCAAGGGGGGAGCAGGAATTCCATGTCCAAAGCCTTGCTGGGGGAATTCTAATGGATTTGAAATGTGGTTCTTTTTGTTACCATCTTACTGAATCTCCCTTCCCTCTGTTATCAGGAAGCCTTCTGGCACACGTGTGATAAGACTTCTTGTGTTACTGTGTCAGAAAAAGGAGTGCTGATAAGAGGCTGTTAGAGATGCTGACACTTTGGGCATCCTGGCAGGCTGCAGCAGGGCAGAAGCCTGTCTCCAGACTCAGAAAATCACATTAAGAAAGAACATTAACAATTAAGTACACTAACTGCTTTTCCTAGCTGAGGTAGGAGTATTGACTGTGGTCTTACTCATGGACTGGTAAAATAATGGTAAGATTGGTTTCTCAGCCCATGTCTCCCATCCTTTGGCCTACTTGAACCAAATTCTAGCATATTTTAGCTCAAAATGACCTCTGTTTCCTGAGTGTTTATGCACAGCAACATATTTCATTGCTTTCCACCACTGCTATCTCCCACAGAGTTAGTATCAGGAGTTTGCTACTCCTGGACCTCCTGTTTCTCCTCTCTTTGCTTCTTCCTTGTGATCCTTTTTATTTCATGCTGATGTTTCCATCCCATCCTGATTTTCTTGGGTAGGTTTGTTGGGGTTTTGACACTCACTTCTACCTGGTCACCAGGAGGGGTTTTTGCTAATCACTTCCATAACACTTTTAATCTAGGCAAATTAACTTCTCTTTTCTGACCTTCCTGGAGATTTTCCTGGCTTAGACAAGTCCCTTTTTATAGCCCAGGGTTTAAAAGCACAGCTCATGTTTCTCAGAAGTCCCCACTGATCTCTCCACATCCCAGCACAGTGTCAGACTTCCTGGCAGAGGGAATCTCCTACACTTTAAACCCATCCTCTGGTGCAAACTGTGCCCCACTTCTTGTGTTGACAGATGTCCAAAGCCAAATCCAGACAACACTAATCCTGAAGCTCCAGGCCTGAAGACATCAATGTGGGGAACCTGCCTCCCTTGACAGCTATCAAGCCTGACTAGCAACCATTTGCCTTGCCCCATCAATCTGACCTCAAAGCCTGACCTGAAGCTCACATCAACCACAGATGTCCCACAAGCTCATTCCTGAAAGCTCTTAGCTCAAGAAACTCAAGTTGCTGCTCACTGAGTATAATTCTGGTTTAAACCAGCTGTCTGCTTTGCATTCCTCCTCCCAAGACACAGCAATGCCAGCTCAGGAATTTCAACTGAGGGAGGAATTCTCCTGCATTGCTCTGAAAATGGTGCTGGATCTCCCCAAACAGCTCATTATTTCCACCTAAGAGCCACTTTGAACCATAAGATGTAGATAGACAAACATGGAATCATTAAGGTAGGAAGAGACCTCTAAGATGATGCAGTCCAACCATCAACCCAACACCTCTAAACCATGGCCCCAAGTGCCTCACCCCAAGAAGAAGACTGAGGGGCTGGAGTGTGTCCAAGGAAGCACAACGAAGCTGGTGAAGGGTCTAGAGCCCCAGACAATCTGTCCAGGCTTTCTAAATGAGCTTGGAAGGCAAGGAGCTGCCTCCACAGTGATAGCCATCAGTGGCATGCAGAGGGAAGGGAGGAGGAGCTGCCAGAGGAGGGTAGTGTTGGATAAGAGGAAAGAAGTAGCTTCTCCCTGCTTCCCTTGGACATACCTACCAGGGGTAGCTAATAAACACCACAACAACTCTCCACTCCACTCCCAGCTTGTAAAATAACACCTGGAAGTAGGCTGGAAATCAACTTCAGGCCAAGGACGTGGAGGAGATGAGGGAACTGTGGAGAGATGCAGAATGAACTTAGGAGATGGGATGAAAGGGGAAAGTCAGAAAGGAGAGAAAGCAGAAATGGAGAGGATGGAAACCTGGGGGAAGAGACCAGAGAAGAGGTCAGATGGTCACCAGGGCAGAGGATGAGGAACTGGGCCTTGGTGGAGAATGGGATCTTTAAGTATGGAGCAAAAGCTGAAGGGAAAGGGCCAGGAGGATCTGTGTACAACAGACCTTCTGATCCAGCTTCTCCCTCCCTGCCACCCACAGGCATCCCCAGTGCCATCAGAGGGTCACTGTGCCCTAGCCATCCCCAGTGCCATCAGAGGGTCACTGTGCCCCAGCCATCCCCAGTGCCATCAGAGGGTCACTGTGCCCCTAGCCATCCCCAGTGCCATCAGAGGGTCACTGTGCCCTAAGCATCCCCAGTGCCATCAGAGGGTCACTGTGCCCCAGCCATCCCCAGTGCCATCAGAGGGTCACTGTGCCCCAGCCATCCCCAGTGCCATCAGAGGGTCACTGTGCCCCTAGCCATCCCCAGTGCCATCAGAGGGTCACTGTGCCCTAGGCATCCCCAGTGCCACCAGAGGGTCACTGTGCCCTAGCTGAGGGATGCAAGTGATGCACAGGAAAGAAGTTGCCCACAGCTGATCCTGTTTATACTCTGCAAACATCTTTGAACTCCTGTCCTCTACTCTGATCAATCCTGTGGATTCTTTTGTGGGAACAGGTCATCTTCCCCTCAGCACTGAATTGAATTGTTGAAGGCCAGTTTAGGAATCACAGCGAGAATGAGGATTGAGGAATAAGATCCTGAGCAGGCTATTAACAGCATTCCCATCCAAGGAGCTTTGGCCACCTCACAGGATTCTGCTCCAGACATGGACAAATCCTGGACTATTTTCTTTTCTTCTTACTCAGTTTGAAGCTTGCTTTCCTTTTTAAATTGCAATTTCAGCTTTCCAGGCTTGATAAACTCAGAGCTGTGCCTGGAAGAATTGCATGGCTAGACTCTAAAATCTTTGTAGGTGAATGTATTTCCCATGGAAAACACAGTTTGGAGCTGGATGTGGTGGTTTCTAGAGCAGGCTGAGGGGCTTCTTGCCATCTCACTCACTACTAAACCTTCTCCAAATGATTAGTATTGTTTTATTTTGGGGGTTGTCCTGTGCAGAGACAGGAGTTGGACTCTATAATCCTCCTGGGTCCTCCCAACTCAGGATATTCCCTGATGATCTTCTCCCCTTACCATAAAACAGAGCTCCCAGCTCCTCCTCTGTGTCCTGCTTCTGATCAGACAAATATTGTGGAAGCCCAGATCTCTGCAGGCTTGCTTCATATCCAGAGATGTTGTTTGATAGCCTGAATTCTTGATAACTCCAATATCCATCTTCATTTGCTGTGCTGCTGAGGACACTTTCGTGCCTAGTAAATCCATCAGTTAAATCCAGAGAGATCCTTCCTGAGCACCAAGAGACAAGCAACTTGCCAAGCATGGGAAGAAACGTGCTCCAGCTGGTTACAGCTCCCCAGGACAGAAGCTTAAGCAGCTCCAGGAATAACAGAAAGTTGTGTACTGGTATGCAAGGCAGTGGATGCTAATCTGCTTGAGCAGATGTACTGGAGTCTTTATCTCCAGGGACTGGAAGCTGATGGTCAGGCTGCTGCCTGCAAGGAGAACAGAAATCATTTCAGTGCTGCTTCTAGCATGGAGCCTGGTGCTAACACCCAGCCTCTGACTTGCTAGCATGGGGAAGATGATGCCCTGCTTGAACACCTCCAATCCAGCACTGCACAGAGCAACCTCTAGATCATCTTTATGGGACAATGCCTTCTAGCCCCAAACCTGCCCACAATTTACATCCAAACTCTTGTAGACTGAGCCCTGCATGGGCTCAGCCCATCAGTGTGTGGATTATTCTAGATGAGTGACCAGAACACCTCTGATTTAACCCATTCCTGAAGGGCAATTTTAGCAGAGTTCTGCCTTTTCCATGTCTTGGGTTTCTATTTGCTGAATTGCAGTGGAAATGTTTTCCTCTCCTCCTTAACACTATCTAATCATTGTTGACAACAAAGCAAGGAGCAGAATCACTGCTAGATTAATTAGCAGTGACTTCTAATTAAACACTGCAGCACTTGGAGATGGAGTGGTCCCTAGATAATATTGCTTTAGCCTTAATGAGTGTTTATCAGCTGGGGGCTTGCATCCCACGTGGCAGTTATCAAGGTTAGTTACCAAATTCCTTCATTCAATGAAAGACCCTAGAAGGCACTGCCTCAACAGAAAACAGCTTGGAATAGGCAGGATTTAAGGATCATCTCCAAGCCTGCAGATTCCTGCTCTCCACATTTTTAGTCACAGTTTATCTCTGGAGCTCTCTATTTTCCATAAGTCATACCTTGACCTTAAAGAGTGTTCTAGGATTGCTCCTGGTCCTGCAGCTCTGGAAGATAAAAGCATGGTTTATTAAATGTTTTTTTCTTCTTCTCCAGCATAGGAAGGGCTCAAAAAATCCATGTATTAAATGAGAGCTTTGAGGGAGGCTTTCTGATTCCTGGCTCAGGCTTCCCTATGCAGTCTCTGCATAGTAATTAAGCAAATCTCTTCATTGCACATGTTCCAAATGTAGCCTGATGCCTCAATTAGATTCCTAATGGAATTAGAGGATCACATTCCCACCCAATTCCATAGGGAGTTTGGTACCTAGAGTGCTCTGAGGGGAAATAATCTGACTTTCACCCATTCTGCCCTTCAGAAACAGGCAGAACAATTCCTCACACTTCCAAGTGCTGCAGGCTGAGAGCTGAACCTCCTGAAAATGAGAGCATATATTAGAGGCAACTTCATCTTTTACCCACAAAGTGCTTATAAACAGCTGCCAAAGCTTCCCTGGCCCCTGGAGGTAGTGCTTGGATGGCCACACAATGAACCTTTGTGCATTCAGGATGGAAAGACAAATATTGGTGATGCTAAAGAATGAATTTAACCTAATGCAAACTGATTGTGTTAGAGCAAATTGCACTGCTGGGATGTTCTCCCTCCTCTCCTCTGCTGTTTTGCCTTGTGGGCAAGGTGTTCTTCATTTCTGTGGGGAGAGCCAGGAACACATGGGATGAAAGTGAGAGAAAAGACTGTGAACACAACAGAAGAATGAAAATAAGCCCAGATGTTGTCTGGTCCCAGCCCAGTGTCTGATTGGTTACAGTTAGGCAATTAGGGAGAGAAGGAGGTTGCCATTGTTTAAATCCTCAGTAAAAATAGCATCTTGATTGGGTTCAGACAAAGGTTGCTCCTAAAGCAACTTGCACTGGGAAAGTCTTGCTGCCAGGCCATGGGAAAGCACAGGTGGCACCCTGAATCCCTGAGGATGGACACAGAGCCTTGCAAAGGCCAAACTGGTGCCTTTGGTAGGGGAAAAGGAACAGTCCAGAAAGTCATGGAAAATGAAAAGCAAATGGTGGAACACTTACATGTGCCAAACATGCAACCAGGGGAGTTGTCTGGGAAACTCACCTCGAGGGCTGGGTGCAGTCTGGAGGGATAGGAAGCTGTTGGAGAGCATCCAAAGGAGGAAGGGTCCAGAGGGGAAGCCCTCTGAGGGGTGGCTGAAGGCACTTGGTTTGTTCAGAGGTGAGGAGAGGCCTCTTGTGCTCTACAGCTTCCTGAGGAGAGGAAGCAGAGGAGCAGGAGCTGAGCTCTTCTCTCTGGGGAACAGAGATAGGAGCTGAGGGAACAGCATGAAGCTGTGCCAGGGGAGGCTTAGTTAGGATAGACATCAGGAGCAGGTTGTTCCTCCAGAGGCTGCTGGAGCAGGGGCACAGGCTCCTCAGGGATGTAATCACAGCTCCAAGGCTGACACAATTCCAGAAGCATCTGGACAATGCTCTCATTCACATGGTGTGATTTTGGGGGTTGTCCTGTGCAGAGACAGGAGTTGCACTCCATGATCCTCGTGGCTCCTTGCAGCTCAGGAGATTCTCTGGCTGGCTGAAACTGGAACAGAAGTGGCAGCTCTTGGCCTGCTTGAAGCAGCATTTCTCCTCTTCTCCTTGCAGGCAGCATCTTCCCTTCCCCCACTGCCAGTTTGGCATCAGATTGTGCCAGCCTTGAACCCTGCTGCAATTTCCTGCTGACTCATCACCTCCCCACTGTCACACTGCATCACCATCACTGCTCTGGCAGCAGGATTGCAGCAACAACCTTTTGGTGGGAGCAGGGAGAGAGCCTTCCAAGAGAGATGCAGTGGAAAAGCTGAGTAGAGGATGTCCTTTCAGAACAAGTTGCCTTCCTCTTCAAAGGAAGTTGCCTGGGTTTGATGATCCCTGCTTTGGAAGCAGCACACTTAGCTCTCCTGGTGGGTTTTACCTCTCCTCACCTCCCATACCTCTGGAATACCCAAAGGGATCAAGCTTGGGAGGCAATGGGCACGAGAAGAGACTTGTTGTTTATCATGGTGCTGCTGAACTCTTCTGGGCTTGACAGATGCTGCTCCAGAAGGTTAAGAAGATGAAGAAAGCTCTTCCAGCTGGACCATAAGAGGGATTATGTCTGAGCAGCAGCTAAACAGCTTATTCCAGAAACAGACACTGCTTTTTCTTAAGACTTCCTCACTCTTCTCTTCCCTCTGCAGTCCCCAAGGCCAGAGGTGTGTCTGCTGGAAGGGTCTGGCCAGCTCTTGCCTTCTACCACCTGCTTGCAGCCTTTGCCTAGTGGCAATTCAATGCAGTCCTAAGGCTGGAAAAGAAGAGGAGGAAGTTTTTTAGGGGGGATTACAGTTCTTGAAGCAAGCAAAATTCTCCTCCTCAACAGGATATTCTTCTTATTTCCTGCATGGTTGACCTGGACAAACTGTGAATGATCAATAGACAGCATGCATTGGACAACTGGATTAACAGTGCTGATCATTTGCCTTGCTCTCCAAGTTCAGGGAAGCAGAGGTAAGTTCATATAGTGAAGGTTTCCAGGGATTTACGTTGCATTTGTTGGAAAAACTAGAATGAAATAAACAGAAAGCTTAGGATATTTTCCCATGATGGAATTCTTTGGAGTGTTTGGGCATTTTGGCTAGAGACAGTTCAGTTATGGACACTGCTCTGAAGGTGGGAAAGGAGATGCTGCCTGGATTGCTTCTCTGTGTTTCCCAGACTTTGGGTTTGATTTATGTTCTCTTATGAAAAAAATACCATAGAACCATAGAACCA
The DNA here is from genome assembly GCA_013396975.1 of Bucco capensis. NCBI lineage: Eukaryota > Metazoa > Chordata > Aves > Piciformes > Bucconidae > Bucco > Bucco capensis. Next base: position 933,896 of record VWZO01018708.1, on the reverse strand, counting down.
TTCAAACCCCAATTCTACAGAAGGGGTAAACCAGCTGAAAGGACACCTGAGTGCTGACCTTGTTAAAGTTGGTCATGAAATGGAGAGAAAATAATAACTCCATCTTTTTGTTTACTAGCCACTGCCAGAGACAACTCCAAAAACTTTTAGATGTACAAATCCTGGAGGAATAAACCATCCTGGAAAATAAATATATTAAAAAATGGCAATACTAGTCAGGATTGTTGCAATAGTAACTGTAAAATGACTTGCAGGGAAGCAGAAATAGAGACAATTCCTCTCCTTACTGCTCCTTTTCAAACCAGCCAAAAGTTCACAGCAATCTTAAAGCTTCTTCCACAACCAAAAAACCCAAGATGGTGATGTGATTATTTTCCCTGTTCAGTTCCATAGTTAATAGATTTAGAGTTTTAAGGACTAGATCTAAGTTTAGGGGAGGTTTCTTGCTAATTTTTCCATCTCTGTTGTGATATTTACAGTATTTCATCCAAAGGCAACATCACAACAGCTTTCTGCTTGTCCAAGTCAATGACCTCCTCTTTTTTTTGTCAATTAGGCTTGTTAATGAAATGTAAAGGATATTTAATGCTATTTAAATATGTGTTAATGTGAAACATTGTCTGCTGTCAGTTCTACTTGGGAAGTCTTGCTCTTGCTTTTCTTTGCATAGATTAAGCACTAAAGAGCAGAGTTGTTGTATCTCACTGAGATTCATGACTTTCAGGAGAAGAAACGTATTTTTCTAGACCTGGATGTGAATGGTAATTGGCAGAAAAAAACCCTCCTTCCCCCCACTTTTATGTGTGAAGGCATAATAATCACTTCTTCTTGCCATGTAGCCTCAAATAAATGCACAGAGCTCTCCAAAGACTCAATGCTGATGGTAAAGAAACTTCTTTACTAGAGCAGAGATGCTTCTGGAGCTGCTATGTGATGATTTAGGGGTAAGGCCAGAAACTTCCCTACAGGAAAAACCTTCAAAAGCACCAAGGCTCTCCCAGCAGTGTGAATACTTTCATTAATCACTCATTAGTGAGCCTAACATGGATCATTTGAGGCTTTTATGGCTATTCAAGTTTGCAGTGCATGTCAGCTGTGACAGACTAGGATGTAAGAGACTCAGATAGAAAAGTTTCCAATCTTAAAAGCAAAAACAGAGCTAATAATCTCTAAATATTCATAAGGTTTGTCAGGTCATTATTTTTCCCCCCCTCATGAACCAAAATCTCTTCAATTCCAATTCCTGCTTTACTCACATCTTTATTTACTGAAGAGTGGGTTAATACAAGTGAGGTTTGCTCAGTGATGTCTTCTGCTCCTTCCTCACCATCCCTATTTTAGGACCTTGTCCCAAGCATCTGGAGGCTCTCCAGGAGCACCTCCAACTCCACAGGAAACAGCCAGGAATCTGTAGGGAGCAAAGGGCACACTTTGGGGATAGATTGTTTGTCTTTGGCCAGAACTAGTGCCAGAACTCAGCAGATGACCTCAGGACTTGAACTCAGCTCCTGTGATTGTCCCTAATGATGGGAAGGGAAAGTGAGGGCACAGAAGCTCTGAGATGGCACAAAATCCACATGCAAAAATATAGCAGTAGTGTGATATTTTTTTTTTAACTGTTGAATTACAAACCACTGAACCTCCCCCCAAAAAACTAGCAAAATACAGAAGAGCTTTGCTGTCCCCAAACTCTGCACTGATGGTGGGGACATGCCAGCAGTTGGCAGTGACAATGTGAGGGACCAAGGGAGCATTCCAGGCTGTTTAGGGTTAGTTGGTTATTCAGCAAGCAAATATTTGCTATTTACTCAGCCATTCTTTGGGAGACAAAGGCTTTGTGTGTGCTCTCTGGAGTCATCTTAATTCATTCTGACTTACCCCTTCCCACTTGGCTGCTGCAGCTCAGCTGCAAGGGTTGCAGACCTTCATTAATATAATTGCCCTTGAAGAAAAAGGGTTAAGCAAATCTGGGCCAAAAGGAAGTCAAAGAACATAAAGCTTCAAAGAAAGAAAGGAAGAAGACAGACATCTGATTTTTTTATTTCTTGCACCGAGATTATTTTCTCCTTTCATCCCTAAAATAAGAAGGACCAAGTTGAAGCTTATAAATAAATGGAAAATAGACTTTTTTCCCCCCCCTCTTCCCAAATAACTGCATTATACGTGGGGGTTTAACCTATTTTCTTGGCTAAAAGCTAAACTTGGATAAAAACAGCACAATGTTTTTGCTGAATTGTCAAGATTCATCCCAGAGGTAATCACAGAGGTGATTAGTGCCCTGAGTGTGGATCAGGAGTGAGCTGTGTGGGCTGTGTGTTCTCTGAAAGCACTGAGAGGCAAGGTGATCACTTGTAATAAGAAGAGGTTTTCTCCCTTTGCAGGACATTCATTACACTTCCCAAGTCCTGAGAGCCATCCCAACACATCCATGGCTGGGCTGGGTGATCTTAGAGCTCTCTTCCAACCTTAATGTTGTGTGTTTGTGTCTCTGCAACTGCAGCATGACCAAGGCCCTGCAAATCCCACACAGATCTCTACATCTTCCTCTTTGCTTCACTTTTTTCTGCTGGAGCTGTTCCACTTCCCCAGGAATAGTCCAAGATCTCTTGGGATGCACAATGCAGAGCTCTGCCAGCCAGTGGCAAGGAAATAGGGGTGCAGTCTGTTCTGCTTAGGCCCTTGGTGTCTGTGATGAAGGACAGAGGAGAGCACTGGGGAGGAAAAAAATGAGCCTGGGAATGGCTCTTTTTGCCCCAAAGACAAACTTCTGCTCAGCTTTGGAAAGAGAGTGTTTCAGAGTCCAGTTCTTAGGAGAGGTTCAAGGCTGTGAGCCTGCTCTGAAGGGATCAGATGTACCTTGAGGCCCAGAGGAGAGATAAGAGTGTTTTGAAAAGCTACAACTCTCTCCTTTTCCTTATCTGCTGGCAGAGACATCTCTTTGCACACTGATAGAGGCTTCACCTTCTCCAGGCTCCAGCCTGCTCCTTATCTCTGCACTCTGACTTTCCCTACAGAGAGATGCTCACAAACCACATGAAGTCCAAGCACCTAAGTGTCCTTGGTGGATCTAACCCAAAGTCACTTCAGAAAACAAGATTTAGGCCTTCTGAAACTTATGTGTGCTGGGGGTCAGGTGTTGAGATGGAAGGAAACCAGTCAGCAAGACTCTGGAGTGCCAGTTCCCCTCTGAGGGGATATTTCTCCTCAGGCCATTAATGCAGTCAGGGCACTGACACCAATATCATGTGAGAAAAGAAACCCTCAGGTTCATGCCTGTTCTCCAGACATGACCTTGCACTGGATACCTCCTGCCTGTGCCATCTGTGTTCATGTGCATCCCTACTTCTTCTCTTTTCCCAGATATCCCTAACAAAACAAACCGTAGTGAAGCCAAACATCTTGCAGATGCCTCAGGGTCAGACAAAACAGAAAGGACAACCAAGAGATCCAGAGTGTCCACCATCAGGAGGATATTTGACATGGCAAAGCACAGAACAAAGAGGTCATCCTTTCTCTCCACTGGTGTGAAAGTGTGCCCACAGGAATCCGTGAAGCAGATCCTAGCCAGCCATCAAGCTTACTACAGATTAAGAGGTAAGGGGATGACTGCAGCAACCACTAAACCATCAGGGTGTCATCAACATTCCTCTCACACTAAATCCAAACCAAAGCACTGTGCCAGCTACTGGGAAGGACATTAACTCTAGCCCAGCTGGAATCAGGACCCATTGGCTAAATGGCTGTGTGCAGTTGTGTGGAGAGGAAGGAAATCATGTTCTTCCCAGAGGAATTCTCCCCACACCAAGTCATCGAGGTGTCTAAAGGAACACAAAAGCAAGTTCTTGCTGCAGAACATCCTCGAGATTTCAAAACAACTAAATACACTGAAGGAAAATAACCAAATCATTCCAGCCTGCTACCTCTAGAAAATGGGCTTATTTTCCATTTAAATATTTAGTTATGTGTGTGGAGAATATCAAAACCTGAAACCTAATTCCATGGAGCTTGTTCTATGGATAGTTAACCATACTAATGTCCCAAACCTTGGCACAGAGTTAAAATGATGGTTATTCAGGTATAATGACTGCTAGAGCTTTGGTTTCTCTCCCTAGAGCATCCAGTTTGTATCCATGTACCTTTGAGGTGAAGGTGAGGTGTTTGCTCCTCACCTGTGATGCTGAAGCCAGGCTAGATGCCTCCCTCATTCACAAGGAGAGCAATTAGCAATCTTTAACTCAAAGATGGTTAATCCTTCCACCAAAAGGCACAGGACTGACAACTCAAAGACACCTAAAAGGCCTAAATACCTACAAATACTTAGATTTGTTTGCTGAGCACATTAAAATGTGCTTTAGAAAGGCTGTCAGGTTTCCTTTTGAGTGCAGAGCATCTCCCCTCCTGCCCTTCTCCTCTTCCTCAGTCTGCCAGGAAGCCGTGTGGGAAGCCTTCCGCATTTTCCTGGATCGGATCCCTGATACCTCTGAATACCAGAACTGGGTCACTGCCTGCCAGAGGGAAACCTTCTGCATCTTTGACATTGGCAAGAACTTCAGCAATTCCCAAGAGCACCTGGAGATAATCCAAAGGGTAAGGAGCAGCGACATCGCTTTGCAGACTGGGGGGAAGGGGAACTCTCCCACCCCCCCCCTTGTAGAAGGGCAAAAGCATTGCTGAGGAAGAGGAGGGGGCATGAAGGGAAAAGAACAGTCACCAAAAGAGCTTGGCAGGCTTCTGGTCAATGGTTGGCTATAGCCACTAGTAAAATCCTGTTTTCTCTCCATCTTTTCACAGCGAGTGAAACACAGAAGCTTCCCGGAAAGGTGAGTAGGACAAGGAGAACCTTGCCCCTTGCTGTTCCTGCCTTCCACTGCACAGGAGTTCTGTGTAGCTGTGTGTGGATGTGAGCAGATGTGCAGCTAGCTCTCTGGTGTATCTGCTGTGTGCTGCAGGAGGTGTGTGACCCTGTGCATGGAGGACACGGGGACCTGAGCCACAAATGATGAAGGTGACCCAAGGTCTGAGTTGTCTCTCTGCTTTGAGTGTCTTCTCACAGCAAAGGGAGCACAAAACCCTGACAGAGCCATGGCTTTACCCTAGGCCACTGTTGATCAGGAGCATGACAAAAGACTCCATCATCTTCCCCAAGCTCTGTCATTCTAGGAGAAGTCTATGAGCAAAGATCACCCACAATTGGCATTGTCACAAGGAAAGGCAAAGAGCTCCACAGCAGTTTATCTGAGAGGCTATGGGCAGCAAGAACATGACAAGCCTGGGCCTTCCCTTTGCCTTTCCCTTCTATTTATACAGCTCAGGGTAGTGTTAAATAATGGGATGCTTTATGCCCTAAACTCTTGGAAAAAAGCATGGGCTGAGCTCTGAGAGTGGCAGGAATGAAGCTACAAGACTGAACTCAGTCTCTTTGCATATAGACACTATGAAATATTATAAAATACTATTAAATAATACTATGAAATAAATGCTACTATGAAATACTACTATGAAAGAAATACTTCT
>VWZO01018708.1:793862-928252 GCA_013396975.1 Bucco capensis | reverse complement strand
TATAACATACTATGAAATATTATAACATACTATGAAATACTATGAGATACTATAACATACCATAGTTTCTCTGATCCATTGCATTTTTTTCCTTCAATGTTCCTTAGCTTTTGCAGTGTAGCAAATCATCTCTCTCCTCCATCAGTTCTTACTGTCTCGTGTTCACAAAGGACTCATCTATCTTTATTCATTATGAGATGGGAGCTTGGAGTGTTCTCCATCTTAGGAATGTAGTTTTAATAATGAAAGGCTTAATTAAAGACCCCTGGAAGTCCAAAGGGAGGTCTTTGCTCTCAGGCTGCTGTGAAGAGCAGCAGCAAAGCAAGAAGTGGCTGTGCCACAACTCCTCTGCTCTTTGTGAGCAGTGTTGGTCTTCCCTAGACCCAGTTCAGGAGGTGAAGTAAATGCTATGGCATTACTCTTCTTTTAGCTGGAAATACAGGCAGCTGTGACTGTGCTTTGCTGGCTTTCACCTTCACCACTGAGTGGGTTGGGTCTTCTTCCTTGAGTTTTCAGCTCTCTGGAGCAGGGGAGGCATGAACCCATTCCATCCACATCTAGACACAGACATTCCTACAGTGTATAACACTGGATCTAGGAGATTATCAGTAATTGGAGGCATCCTTATGACATGATAATGCAGGCTGACAACTGAAAAAGAAGTCCCCTTGTCCTCTCCTCACACCAAACACCCTTGGAACCAGGAGATGTCCATGAGCTCTAACATTAAAAGCAGCCCAAAGCCCTCCCTGGACTCTCTTGATAGGATGAGACAAAGCAAAAGAGGCAGGAGTTGGGTTAGATAATGGACAAGAAGTCTTGCTTCCCTTTAGACTTCAAAGAGGGACATAGCAGACCCTGTGCACCCATTTCACCTCTCTGGCCCCATCCCTGGGGTAGCCTGGAGAAAAGCAGCCATGAAACCTCATTCCTTGGTGGGAGGATAGAGCCAGTCAGGATTTTTGGTCACTGCAAGAACAAAGATCATATTGAAGGAGAGGAAAGGAACTCCAAACTCTCTCCATCTAGAACATGATCTGCAGTTCCCCTGCCTGTTTAAAGCCAGCTAATCCAATATTCCACTTGAAATAACCTCTCTCCTTTGCAGTACACTGATTTTCATCTCCTTTTGCCTTTGCCAGTGTAGCACATTGATCATGTAACCACTCCTTTCTATTTGATTGATAGGAAAGATGAACTATCCACAGAGAAAACAGGTGGCAAAAAGGTGGAAGACATCCCTTCCCTTTCCACAGGTAAAATCCAATCTGCTTGCTCTCTCTCTCTCTGTCCATCAGCTAGAATTGCTCAAGCCACTGATTCACAGAGCTCAGAAGGCTGTCACTCAATTAATGCAATGGAAGCATGGCAAGGTCTGGGAAGGAAAATGAAAATACTTTGGCTAAATAATCCATAAACAGCATTTTTGGATCACTTAACAGCATGTCTGCTATTCAACTGCAGCATTCCAGGTTTGCTCCACAGTCCTCAAATGCATATGTTTCCCTAGTTTCCTCTCTAGAGAGCAGAGCTAATTCTGCTTCAGCTAGGAAACAACATTTAGAGTGTCAGCTGCTGCATTCCCTTAGCCAAAACAAGCAAAGGGATGAAAACAGAGAGTGGCTTTAGCCAGAAAGCCACAGTGATGCCAAGGCATCCATTTGAGCAGATGATTGCAATTAGACTCAGCAACACTGCTGTGTGATGCAGTTCTTCAAAATAATGCTAGAAATTGATGTAGTGAGACCAAAAATCTGTAAATATGAACATTTAGGTTCAGGAAGGAAACCTCCTGCAGACATTTTTGTGAGGGCCAAATGGGAAAGTATCTTAGTGATTTCCAGCATGGATATTTGCCCTTTAGCTAGAAAGCTCTGCCAAAGCTTCCAGCTGAGCCCTAGAGAAATGTGGTTATCCTAGAGACAAAGATCTCAATTAGCCAAATCAAGCCTCAGGTTTAGAGAGTTGGGAATATCCCGTGCAGTATGGCAGGAAATGACCAAATGTTGTTATTCCACTTCATTGATGCATAGTCAGTGCTACTTTTGCCTTCAGTCACACACAGGCAATGCTACTGATCCCTGGAAGTGTTCAAACAACAGGGAGCTGTGGTGCTTGGGGCCATGGGTTAGTGGTGAGCATGTCAGTGGTGGGAGTGCTTGGACTGGATGAGCTCAGAGGGCTTTTCCAACCATAATCAGACCATGGGGGAAAAAGCTGCCTAGTGTATAAAAGAGGCAGCAGCTTTAGCCATGCCCTAAATCACAACCTCCTTCCACTGGCTCAAACAGAAGCAAAGCCTCTCCAGTCAGCTAACCAACACCCAAGCAACAGAGAAAGGAGAAGATTTTTGATGTGCAAAGCTGTTCCTGACTGCTTTTCCTTTCAATCCCCCCCAGGCTCCCCAGGCACTTCCCTCTCTCCATATGTCCCAGCACCTAATGGCACACTGCTCAACGAGATCCTCAATGACACCAAGACTCCTGTGAAGGTGAGGGCACCTTGCTTCCCATTCCCACTCTCCTCCTCTCCTGGAGCTCTGCTAGCAGCTAAGAGGAGGAAGCCTTGTCAAGAAGTAATGCTTACAAGCCACCAGTGCTCCTGCCAGTAGGGCTGAAGGGGTTCAGGAGCATCTCTTGTGCACTGGGATGCTGCTCAGTGGTCCTTGCATACATGGCAGAAAGTAATGTGGCCTGCAGCTTGTAGGCACAGTCTTCCTCCTTTGAGTGAGGGGCTCAATGCCTCTCAATGCCACCATTCTGTAACCTCCTCCTTTCCTAAATCCTGTGAAAATGCTTACCTTCTGAGCTTTGCATGGCACAGGGGACACAAGTGGATCTTCCTGCCTGTGTCCTGCCAGACAGCAAGCTCTCAGGCAGGGCATCTGCTGGTACCTCCTCAGAGCAGCACTCTCCCTTCAGCATCACACACCTTCCTCCAAAGCTACAGCACTTGAATGAGGATGGAAAGAAGACGACTTGGTAGCACCTTCTCTGTTGAAGAAATAGCTTGCTTCTCTTCCTCCCCTTCATTCCTACCTAGCAAAGGCAACTCTCAAGTCACAGAATCATGTTGGCCAAGGCAGAGGTGGCTAGGAAGCTTCCCATTTTGTAGGCTGTGGTTCAGAAGGCTATCCTAGGGACAGGCTTCAAAGGGAAACCTTCTACCCATTAAATATTGTGAGGGAGGAAAAAAATCAGTGTTATTTCTCTTGTTTCTTCTCCTCTTCCTTTCCAGGAACTGGGAACTAACACAGTCCCTGAACTGCCTGTGGAGCAAATGGTGGAGTTCAGTGTGACTCTCACTGACCAGGAGTACACACCTGAGCTTGGTGACCCCAGCTCCCCACAGTACAGACAGCTAGCTGCCAAATTCCAGCTCCAGGTAAGGAGGTTGGGAGCATTCCAAAAGGCTGACTGTGTACCTTGGCTGAGGCTCACACTAGGAAACTACCTCCACCATGGAACAGGACTAGATCCTACTGCCCTCCCTGGAAAAAGAGGTGATTCCTGCTGTCTCAAGCCCTTGTGTTGTTTCAGCTCCAGCCAGCATTTCCTCTCTTTTAGGTCATCTGCTCATCCTCCAAGCTAGCAAGCCAAGATCTTCATCAGCAGTAGAGCCTCAGATAACTGAGCAGACTAACTCTAGGACTATCCCTTGGTCTTCATCAGGAGTTCATGGACAGGCATCATTTCATAATGCCATGGACAATCCTTTGGCCTAATTTAATGTCTATGACAGAACTAATGAGGCAGTAGATGGACATAAAAAAATGTCATTTTCCTTACCTTTCTAAACCTTGCTACACCTGCAAAAGACCAAAAGATCAACCAACAGCATCTCAAAACACTGTGAAGTCTTGAGGTGCTGATAAAAACACTTTTTATCCAAAGGATGGAAAACGTGTAGAGAACTCCCATTTTCTGCTCATTCCCACTGCCTCTTCTACTCCAAACTCTGTAATTGTTCCATGGTTTGTGTTGGAATTAGGAATACAGGAGTTATTCTAGCTGTAGAAGACAGACATCTTTAATTTATGAATGCTTTGTGAAATAATCTGAACTCATCTTCATTTTGTTGGTATTTCTCAATAATTAATAATTAATTAAAAATTAAGCTGAGGTGACTTCCATCACAGAATGATCCACGAACCAAAAGTGCTGCAGAATAAGAAATACCTTTGATTCCTATTGTTTGACACGTTATCATGAGATGAACACTGACTTTCAGAGTTATATCACTAAAAATAAGCTATATTTTTCTTCATTCTGCCCATTTCCATTGAAAGCATGCAGCTCTACAAACCAGGCCTGCTGATCCCACAGAAAAGGCACTGGAGACTCTTCCCTAAAGCTCTTCCTGATGCATGGAAGACATTCTCTAGGGAATCAACTTGTGCTTGTGTTTTGGCAGCAGAACCTGAACTGAATTAATCATTCTGTGGGTTGTTTTTTTTCCACAGATGCAAAGAATATTCGAGAAGCTTCCAGGATTCAAAGAAATCCATGTTTTGGGATTTAAGTAAGTAAGGACATGGGATTCCTAGGCTTCTCCTCTTCCTCCAAGATCTTTAGAGTAGTGAGGTGTGTGCTGAGAGCAACAGAGTGTCCTGGGAACAAGAGGGAGATCAAACTATCAGGCTCTGAATTGCTAAGGAGAAGAAGCTTTGAACCCTGAAGAGTGAAGTAATCAATAAACCCTTGAAGCTGTTTGCTAGAAACATCTTCTTAAGGATTCTTAGCTTAGGAGGATGATGCATTCAGGTNGGGATCCAGTTCCGTTGCCAGGTGCTTTGGTGAGAGGAGGATGCAGGATACTGCATGTTCATACCCATCAAACTTCTCTTTCCCAAGGCTTTCAAAGGAAAAAAGGTTCCATTTTGAAATGAAGCTGTGGGTTTGTTTTTTTCTTGCCATTTCTTTAGTTTTAAGCTTTTTTTGGTATGTTTACTGCTCATCCCACCCCCTGTGTGTTTTTTCCCTAGAGATCCTACAGGGAAGGGGAGGATCAAAACCTGAGTGTTTGCTATGGTTGTGCTTCCATAGATAAGAGCACGTTGTGTAAAGAATGAAGGGGGAAACAAATTGCTAATAGTAAGAAATAACATAAAAGTGAAAGGGAATAAAAAGCAGGGGGAAAAAAAAGACATAAATTGATGTGAGCTTCTGGCACAGCATCAGGAACATTCAGTCCTATTGGTACAATTTACTACATGGTCAAGAACATCCATAGTGCAAAGTAATTCAAGGCTTTTTAGCTAAAAATTGCTGGGGAAAAGGAGAGCAAAAGAGAGGGAAAATAAGTTGCTTACATTTTGGTAATGAAAGCAAGAAAACAAAAAGCTGGCAGAGACCTCACCTGTAGTAGCATCTCCTAGGTACAACTTGCAGTAGCTGACCCTCTTCCAGCTGTGACTCCAGGAGCTCTGGGATCCACTTCTGTCTAGTGTCTGGGCCTTAGGAGCTGATCTGAAAGTCCAGTCATCCATGTGGAAGATGAGGATTGCTTCCCAGCTGATGAGCAGAGAGAGCTGCTCTTGTCCTCTGTGCCCTGGTCACATTGTCACACACCTTAGCAGCATCTCCTAGAAGGACAACATCAGAGAGATGCTAGAGAATTCCTCAGGGAAAGGAGCAGGACCTGATATCCCAGCATGGCCATGTCTTGCAGAGGGAATCAAGAGGTCAAGTTCCTCTGTGACTAGGAGCTGAGTAGACATCAGTGGCTTCTACTGCCAAAGGAGTTCCCTGGCACCATCAGCTCCTGGATTAGCAGGGACAGGGCTCCAATTGCACCATTTGTGGTGGAAATAGGAAAGCAGATCCTTCCAGCTACCAAGGGAAAGGTAAAATTCCTGTTTCCCCCACTCAACACATGGAGATTGCCACTATGTGGAAGGGAAGAAGTGGGATGATGGAGAGCAGGCTGTCATTGTCACTCAGAGAGAAGAATTAGAGGTGACAGAAAGAAGAAAAGATAAACTGTCAGAAGAGGTTTTTGAGGTACAACTGATTGATTTACAAGTGTCTTTGTTTTTCTTTCCTTTGCCACCCTTCATCCCACCCTCTCCTCTGTGATGAAATGAAGGCAGAAGAAGGAGAAAGATGGGTAATTTGTCTGCAATTCATAATTAAGATTAATCATTTTCTAGACTGTGAACACAACAATAAATGCTCTTGATGGTGATGTGACAGTGAATTGATGTGTGCTCTGCCTAAGCCACAAAATCTGGGAGAGGAAACAGCAGGAGCATCTTTTACCTTCCTCGGAGAGGTTCATGTCAAAGTTTGTCAGGATCTCTCTGAAGGAAATAAAGTTGTTTGGCCTCAGAAAATTCACATTAGAGGAGTAAAGATCTCTCTCAGTCCTTGGACCTGGAGAAGCTAACTGCCTTTGTGCAAAGTGATTTGCTTGCCACAATAACTAAACTTTTTCCTGGTCCTCAAAAAGAGATGAACAATCTGATGGGATCTGATAGAATTTTTTGCTTATCTCTAGTTTTTAACCTGCTGAATCCTTTTTCATAGGTTCCTGGGTAACTAATAGGTGATTACAGCTTCTAGTAACCCCAGGATGAATTTCTGACTATTTGGAGCAATAATCAACAACTTTAAGATATCCTAGAGCTCTCTGAGTAGTCAGATTAAACTGGATTATGTTCAAACATATTGATCACTTTCTTCAGTATTGGAATTTTACTAAAAACTATGCAAAGAGGGAGGGGGGGAAATTTAGGTATAGCCAAAGTAGTAAGTAGAGCAACAGTAGCAGATGTAGCAAGAGGAGTTTGAAGGGGATAAGCTCACCAGAAAGGAGTAGGTCTGCCTTCTGCTTCCAGGAGATTAGACATGGTGGTTGTGTCTCTATTTGTGTGTTGGTCTGTCAAAGCCCTGAGTGCTCAGGCAGGCTGGGATGCTGCTGCTGCTCTGAGCTCCTCTGCACCTCTTCCCTTGCAGCTCCAGCAGCACCGTGGCACGCTACGTCGTCAACTTCGAGCGCGACGGCTCCGAAGGCAGAGGCACAGCTGAGGACATCTCAACTATCGGATCTAATCAAGTGGAAAATGAGAAGATCCCACTTTCTCCAAAGGATGAGAGGGAGATATCAGCCAGCAAACTGACAGTAACAGAGCTGCAGCAGCTGGTTGCCATAGCCCTCCACGAAGACCAATCCCTACCGCTGGACCTTGGAACACTCCAGTTCACTGATGGTCAGTAGGAAGGGCACCAGGCTGCCCTTGGGCTTCTCATCCTGCTCCTCTTTGCCTCTCCAACAGCTTGTTGCCATTTGCTGTGTCCTGATCTCCTAAGTGTTGCAGAGCATCCCAAGGATGCAGGGATCTAAGTTAATTCCCTAGCACAATGTGGTCTAGTCATCCTGGAGGACCTGTTCTCCTTGGTTGGTTAGAAAAGCTGGATATTTTACATGCTGAGATGAATAAGAGGAGAAAAAAAAACCCTTCCTCCTTCTGATTTTAAGCCTTCACCCATGGTTCAGCTCTCTGCAGACCTATCCCAGTTATAGTCCATAAACAGGACAAACTGCACATCAAATTCCTGTTTTCCTCCTAATTGCCAGCTTAGATGGAAATTCATGTCTCTTCCTTCTTACACTTGGACTTTTAAAAGTCTTCTGTTTGTTTTTATTTGATGGAGAATAATTGTAATACTATTTTTAACAAAGTTTGTGTGTTGTAATCAGTTTTCAGTGTGCCACTGCTGAAATATTGTGCTCTTTCTCATCTTTTAACTGTTTGTTGGTTTTTTTTTGCAGAATCTATTACATCACCTAGTGAATTTGACAATGACATCCAGGCTGTGGTCACTATTCCTCTGGCAGGCCCTGACCTGGTAAGCTCACCCTGCTTGTTCTCTTGATCTCTTTCTCTGTGAGGAATGAAATTAAACCATGTGGAGGCATATAGAAAGAGAGAGAAAAAAAAGGCTTTTCTGCTAAAACCCATGTGTGCCTTTTCTAAATGCTGTAAGGATGAGTGTTGTGTTGTCACACAGCAACAGAGACACTCCTGAGAGCATTTAGAGGGGAATATTGCTGCTGGAGAGGCTGTAAAGAGAAGGCAAACCCTTTCTCACTTCTTTAGTTCATCTCAAGGATGGGAGAAGAGCACTGGAGAGTGAAAATCCTTTCTTTGGACTCTGCTTAGAGGCAATATTACAGTTTTAGAGGCAATGTGATCAGGATCATGTGCACATGCCAAAGGTTTCACACATCCCATGGATTCCTGCTCCCTTAGCTCTTTGCTGGCTAAAGATCTTTGGCCATTTGTTTTTTTTAGTGAGGAAAAGTTAACCATCATGCTGAAAGCTGCTTTTTTAACAACCCTTTCCAGGAGGACTCCATGAGTGTGGAACTGCCTCTTGGCTATCCCAGCCCAGCAACTGTGCAGCAGACAGGAGACCTCAAGCAATTCAGCACAGGCATCCCTGTGCTCACTGGAGACATCAGTGCTCCTCAAGACTTCAGCAACTTTGTTTCATCTGAACCTCTCTTCCCTACCAAACCCTCCAGAGGACCATTTCAGGACAAAGCAGACACAGAAGCTCTCTCTACTGACTACCAAAGTTTCACAGTGCCTTTCAATGTTCTGGGTAGCACTGGCAGCCCTCCAGAAGCAGAGGCTTCCTACTTGCCTCCTCCAGCAGATGATTCTGCTAGCAATGACTTAATCACTGATGGCTACCAGCAGGCTACAACCCTGGCAGTTTATAGCCCTGAGACCTTTACCCTGCCCAACCTCCTGGAAGATGGAGAGGAGAAGAGTGAAGCTGAGGAGAAAGAAGAAACACCTTTCAAGGATGCTGACCAAGACATTTTGTCTGGACAAGGTAAGACACTAAAGATTTTTCCCTAGGAGAGATCCAGCAGTGATCACACACAGAGCCATGTGTGAGCAGAGTGAGCATTCCTCTCAGAAATTGTTCTGGGCCATTAAAGGTGAAACATTAACATGTCTGATGCCCAATTCCTGATGTGCCTGAATTCAAAGGTGTCAAAGCAAAAGAAACCAAACCCAGCCCAGCAAGACTTTATCAGCATCTCGGCATTAATTCAGTGTATTCTGGTTTGGCTCCTGCCTCTGTGCTAGGTGTGCAAGAGGTCCCAAAGCACACAGGGGAGGAATTAGCTCTTAGCTCAATATGCAGATGTGCTTGGCCTCAGATTCTTGACTGACCTTCTCCACAGCAGAGCAGAGGGCAGGCAAGAACTTCACAGGAGGCAGCAGGGTGCTCTGAAGTTCCCACCAAGGCTCTTGGCAATAGGAAAACATCTGCAGAGAGAAACAAACCAAAGCAAAACACAAAATCAGGGCAAATTCCCCCAAAATGCTTTAGCTTGCAGAGCCATCCTCAGTGTTTCTGTACATCTGGGCTCCTCACTCCCTCCCAGAAGGACATGGAGGTGCTGCAGTGTGTCCAGAGAAGGGCAAGGAAGCTGGGGAAGGCTCTGGAGCACAAGTGTGCTGAGGAGCAGCTGAGGAACTGGGCTTGGTTAGCATGGAGAAGAGGAGGCTCAGGGGAGAGATTCTCACTCTCTACAACTCCCTGCAAGGAGCTTGGAGCCAGCTGGGAATTGATCTCCCAAGTGACTAGTGCTAGGACAAGAGGAAACAGCCTCAGGTTGCAGCAGGGGAGGTGCAGGTTGGATATTAGGAAGAGTTTCTTGCCTGCCAGAGTGGTTAGGCACTGGCCCAGTGCTGCAGTCACCATCCCAGAGCTCTTTCTGCATCCTTTACATTCCATGATGGGCATTCTACAGAACAAAGAACATCAAAGCTTTCCCTTGGGAAGCTCTGGAGAGGGAAGAGCATAGCATACTCCATACACCTGGTAGTTTATCTACTGAGTAAGAGCTTCCCCAGCCTTGTCCTTTCCCCACAGTGAAGTGAGAGAATGGCAAACACTTGAGGCTTTGCAGAGTGACTCAAAGATTAGAGAACCACTTCTTGTAAGAATCAATTGTCAAGGGCTCCTGAGAAGCAAGTTTCTGATGAACAGCACTAAACAGCCCTGGCTCCAGAGGCACACTGTGCTGCTGATAAAAGCAGAGCACACCTTCAAACAACATTCATTACAGCTCTGGAGAAGAGCTACACTTGGAGGGGGCAAAAAAACACCCCACTCATATGCTTTTTTCATTCTGGTCACTGCCTGAGTTAGGGATTTGCTGCCCTCAGACCCACAGAAAGCCAGGGATCTGCTTCCCAAACTGCTTAATAGCTGAAATAACTTCTGGTCTAACAGCTCCAAGAGAAGCAGCAGAGGGTGCTTGACTCAGCCAAATAATGCTGAGCACCTTGTGCTGAAGATACTAGCTCCATCTTTTATCTTCAGGACTAAAATTGCCAAGAATTTGCTGATTGCAGTTTATTACAGCTCCTGCCTGAGTGTTCCTTGCTGGATGGGAGGAGGGAGATTGGAGCTTGGCCTTTCCCTGCTCCCCAGGTTTGGTGTTGCCCAGTGATGCTNATATATATATATATATATATACACATAAAGATTTTTCTTCTTCCTGTGCCCCCAAAGCCTGGAATTGTTTGCTTCAAGAGCTGTGGATCTCTTGTAGGTGCAGGTCTGAGCCTTCAAGCAGCTGGTAGTGAGCTTTCCAACCCCCTGTAAGGCATCAATTCTTGCACATTTGGGCTGGAATCTGTCAATCTGCAAAGCAGAATGAACTGCCTAGAGCTGGGAAGAAAAACAACTAAAAGCTTCCCCAAAATAAAGTTCAGTGTCTTGTTCCTCCTGGCTGAGCACAAGCTGTGGCTAAGACCAGCAGCAGAGGGTAAGGATTCCATCCTCACCTCTGCAGGGGAGCAGCAGGAGAGAAAGAACTGTTCCCTGCCCAAAAGGAAGGGATGTTGTGTCAGCAATGGCATGAATCCTAGCCTCTTTAAAACCTTCTAGCACACAAAACTCCATGCTCAACAGAAAAAAGAGATGCTGAGAAATCTATTTACTGAGCTTTAGCAGAGTCAATGCTCTTCAAAACCTTCTGGCTTCTTTTCAATCCTGTGTAGAGCATTCCCTTGTGTCCTTTTATTTCCCTAGATGTTGTCTGTGTCATGGGAACTGAGAGAACTGGAGCTGGGAATTCAGGCCTTAATATTTATGACAGAGGTTTTATTAAAGGCAGTGATATTCATTTGAATATGGCAATGAATTCCTCAGCAGCAGATGTAGACTTTTCCACAGCCTGTNTCTGGAGAAGAGCTACACTTGGAGGGGGCAAAAAAACACCCCACTCATATGCTTTTTTCATTCTGGTCACTGCCTGGGTTAGGGATTTGCTGCCCTCAGACCCACAGAAAGCCAGGGATCTGCTTCCCAAACTGCTTAATAGCTGAAATAACTTCTGGTCTAACAGCTCCAAGAGAAGCAGCAGAGGGTGCTTGACTCAGCCAAATAATGCTGAGCACCTTGTGCTGAAGATACTAGCTCCATCTTTTATCTTCAGGACTAAAATTGCCAAGAATTTGCTGATTGCAGTTTATTACAGCTCCTGCCTGAGTGTTCCTTGCTGGATGGGAGGAGGGAGATTGGAGCTTGGCCTTTCCCTGCTCCCCAGGTTTGGTGTTGCCCAGTGATGCTGTAGGGCCAGAGATCATCTGGCTCTGACATGGTACCTAGAGTCAAAGCCAGGCTGAGATTCTCTCTTCCTACATGATCCCCTGTGCATATTTTAACCAGCTTCAATCTCACCAGGTAACCACCAGGCCCAGGGGGAACTGGGGGAAGGATAACACCAATGGAAAGTTCACCACTTAGAGGAGAAATTCCTCCAACCAATTTTTCTCACAGAATTTGAAATTCAGTAAATATATATATATATATATATATACACATAAAGATTTTTCTTCTTCCTGTGCCCCCAAAGCCTGGAATTGTTTGCTTCAAGAGCTGTGGATCTCTTGTAGGTGCAGGTCTGAGCCTTCAAGCAGCTGGTAGTGAGCTTTCCAACCCCCTGTAAGGCATCAATTCTTGCACATTTGGGCTGGAATCTGTCAATCTGCAAAGCAGAATGAACTGCCTAGAGCTGGGAAGAAAAACAACTAAAAGCTTCCCCAAAATAAAGTTCAGTGTCTTGTTCCTCCTGGCTGAGCACAAGCTGTGGCTAAGACCAGCAGCAGAGGGTAAGGATTCCATCCTCACCTCTGCAGGGGAGCAGCAGGAGAGAAAGAACTGTTCCCTGCCCAAAAGGAAGGGATGTTGTGTCAGCAATGGCAAGAACTGTTCCCTGCCCAAAAGGAAGGGATGTTGTGTCAGCAATGGCATGAATCCTAGCCCCTTTAAAACCTTCTAGCACACAAAACTCCATGCTCAACAGAAAAAAGAGATGCTGAGAAATCTATTTACTGAGCTTTAGCAGAGTCAATGCTCTTCAAAACCTTCTGGCTTCTTTTCAATCCTGTGTAGAGCATTCCCTTGTGTCCTTTTATTTCCCTAGATGTTGTCTGTGTCATGGGAACTGAGAGAACTGGAGCTGGGAATTCAGGCCTTAATATTTATGACAGAGGTTTTATTAAAGGCAGTGATATTCATTTGAATATGGCAATGAATTCCTCAGCAGCAGATGTAGACTTTTCCACAGCCTGTGCCTGGCTGCATTTCAGAGTTAGTTTTATATATATATGTATTTAATAACCAACCTTTTAAGTGCTGCTGGAAGTCCTCAGGCAATGCTGTTGGACAAGGTTAGGGGATAAACCCTCTTTGCAGTCTTGCTGTGGCTCTAAACCAGCATGACCATTCCTAAAAGCCAAGTTTGGACCAGATTAGTTTAAAAACCAAGGAAATTTCAGCAGCAAACCAAATGCAAACAAGTGTGTAAAGACATTAAAAGCCCCTGCCAGCAACAATGATAAACTTCTACTTCCTAAACAGGCAGAAGAACTTGAATTGATATTTGTTTTAATGGCAGCTACTAATAAATTATACAAACCAAATAAATGGTTACCCCCAAATCCTGACTCTCATGGAGGTAGCATTACTTCTGGAGAGCTTGTTCCAAAAGCACAGGACAACATAGAGTTCTCATCAGCCTGGGTCAGCCTCAGGAAAGAGTCTGAGAGGAGAGGGAAAGAGGAGGAATGGCTGAGAAACACCTCAGTAAGAATAAATGAGGAGGATCCAAGAGAGCCAGGGGTTTCTAGGAGAGGAGATGGTGAAGGGGTGAGGTGAGCATCACTGAGGCTGATGGAGATGGAGCTCTGCTGCTCACACCACACACTGGACATCTGAGCATCTCCTCTAGACAGAAGGGCACAGACTCTTCTGCCTTGGCAAGTGGAAAAGGCAAAGAGTTAAAAAGGCAAACTTAATCAGTAATTATCATTTGTTGTGACACATTAGGTTAGTGATCCTCTTGCCTTAAT
Organism: Bucco capensis; assembly: GCA_013396975.1. Lineage (NCBI taxonomy): Eukaryota > Metazoa > Chordata > Aves > Piciformes > Bucconidae > Bucco > Bucco capensis. The sequence goes on along the minus strand of VWZO01018708.1, from coordinate 914,862 downwards.
TCTCCTAATCCTCATCTTACTCCTGCCCTAGTTAAAAATGGAAGACCTCCAGCAGCAGCTTGGCTCTTCCCCAATTGCCTTGTACACAGCAGCCCTGCACTCAGGGATTTTGGGGCATTTGAGGCCCCAGGAAAGGCTGTCAGTGTGCATCCAGCTTCTTGCTCTGTCAGTGCAGCAGGAGCTCCTTGCCCTGCTCTATGCATCCAGCTCTTCACTGCAAGCTTTTTGCTCTCCTTTCTTCACCCAACTAAATACATACACAGTGTAATATGTAACCTTTCATATCACAAATATATATTTATCCACTCTAATAAGTCATTTTTCCTGTCCAGAGCAATCTCTGTCAGCAGACTGGGGAAATTTGTCCATTACTAACAGGAAATGTCAGTGCTGCTTAAGCTCAGGAATTAAATGAAATGTCAAGGCCTCTTCATGTAGAACCTTCTGGGCCTGCTTATTAATGCAAATCCACCAGGCAAAAAAAATAAAAAAGATATAAAATCATGACAATCTGACCTTTCCTAAACAATCATTCCTTATTCATGGCCAATTAGGAAGCTTCTCCTCACTTCAGAAATGAAAACATAAGAGAAGAAATTAATTAGAGGCCTAAAATGAAGTTGTTGAAATGGCAGTTGATTTTTTTTTCCTGATTAAGTCAAATCTATGTATTTTACTCCTTCAGCTGAGATTTTTTTTTTCCCTGATTAAGGCAAATTTATGTATTTTACTCCCCCAGCTGAGCTATTTTCTGATGCTAAACCTGTGTAGTTTGCTCCTTCCGTTGAGGTTTTTTTTCCTGATTAAGTCAAATCTATGTATTTTACTCCCTCAGTTGCTACTTTTACTAATGCCAGACCTATGTATTTTACTCCTTCAGTTCAGATTTCTTTCCTGAGAAGTCAAAGCTCTGGATTTGCCTCCCTCAGTTGGGGAACAAAGCCCTGCATGCAGCACTCTGAACAGAGATTGCCTCTTCATGGAGTGTTTGCATCCCTGCCAACTGCAGGTTCACTCCAAGGAACAACCTCTCCTCAGCACAAGGTTGTTCTGCTTTCTCCCTGTAACTCCCCAAAACACCTGCACAGTTCAGTGGACATCTCTGTGGGAGGGGAAGGGGTGGCTGGGAGCTGAGGTTTTCATTGCTAGGAGCAGGTTTTCATTCCCTGCCATTGTTTAAGCTTCAATAAGGAGTTATTTGGGGACTATAGTTGACTTCAGCATCTTATTTCATCCTCTCTGTGGCTTCTCTACACCTGTTGTAGACCAAAGTGTGTGCTGAGAAGAGATGTGTTGGGTTAGGAATGGCTAAAGCTTCAGTGTTTGGGCTTTTAGAGGTTTCATTAAATCATTGCCTGGCTTTTGTCGAGCCTTCTGCTCTTGAAATCTCATCTAGAAGGCAAACTGGGTGAAGTATGACAAGGAATTGCTTTATGATCAAGCAGTTTGAGTGCACTTTGTGTTCTATTTCAAAATTATACACATATATATATGTGCATATAAAGTCATAGAAGAGTTTGGGTTAGAGATGGCCTTGGGAGGTCATCTAGTCCAATCCCTGCCCTCAGCAGGGACATCTGCAGCTAGAGCAGGATGCTCCCAGCCCAAACCAACCTGACCTGGCATGGTTCTAGGGATGAATGGGACATCTCCCACCTCTCTGGGCATCCTGGGCCAGGCTCTCAGCACCTTCACTATAAAAGATTTCCTGCTTCTAGCTAGTCAGAAGATCAGTATAGTCTGGTTTTATATCTAAAGCCAAGATGTTAAATGTGGTCACTCACCATCTCAGCTGCAGAGACAGCCAGGTAGGTAACAATTGGCTGCTTAGATAGGGATAGATGCACAGAGATCTTCTTTGTATGCCTTCAAGGCATGTGAAGAGACTCAGTTTGTCGTAACAGGATGCCACAAGACCTTTCTAGCCTAGGTATAGCCTCTAGAGATCAATATATAGACACAGCTAGGTGCCCAATGTGTCCTCCATGCATGGTTGTTCTTCTCCATGTTTGCTGCAACCTCCAAACCATTGCAGTGCTGCTTTCTCCTGTAGTTACCTCTTTCTAAAGGATAATCTGCCTAACAAACCCCCTCCTGATCCTCTGCTGGAGTGTATGTTGTGATGCTGGGAGGGGGTTGCTCTGGGAGGTGGCAGCTTCATCCTCTCAGTAGATCATCTGCACTAATGCCTCCAGCACTAATGCTCAGAAACCTGGCCTGAGGTCTCTGAACTACTGAGTGACTCTCACTCCCTAGCAGGGGCACAAGGAGCAGCAAGAGCTTTGTAAACAGAGGACATCACCAGGCTTTGCTTTTCTCACCTGTCCATACCCTTGACTACACAAGACACAGGAGGCCAGGGCAGGAGAAGAGCATCTCAAGTGTTCAGGGAAGCATTAGGGTACCAAGGTGTGGGGAAGACCTTGGGGGTAGATCTTGCATGCACATCCCTAGCTCCAGACACCACTTTGGTGTTCTCTTTTGGATGTTCTATAGGACTGTAGGGATCAGGACTCTAGGGACCAGGACTCTAGGGACCAGGACTCTAGGGACCAGGACTCTAGGGACCAGGACTCTAGGGACCAGGACTGTAGGATGTGGGAGGGAGGTGGAAGGAGCTTATCATCTGGAAGGTAAGGAGTTATTTTATAACCTGACAAAAAGCTTTTCCTCTAAGAGCCAGAGGCCTGGGCACTCCTGATCCTCAGGGAAACCCCAAATCTCCTGATCTCACTTGCTTGGGTTAGAATCATAGAACAGAGACCTTGAAGATGATTGAGTCCTGCCTGGTTCCTCCAGGTTCTATAGTACCACAGTTGCCTTGCAAACTTGCACTCTTTTGTGCCTCCAGAAAGCAGCAAGCATGGCTAGGAGTCCTGTCCCTCATCAGCCCTGCCAGAGGGGCAGGAGAACCTCCCTCCACCTGCTGGCAAACCACCTCCTCCAGTCCAGGTTATTCCCAATCACAAACTTTGCTCACCTTTAGTAATTCCCTTGGCCACTGGGAGAGAAATCAGCATGGGGAGAATGGAAGAGTGGATCAGGTGGAGACAAACTTCTCTGCTGTCAGCTGATGGATGGTTTTGCCTCCAGGGAGCTGCTAGAAGTCTCCTGGGAAGAGCTTGGGACAGGAGCAGGTTGTCAGCTGGGGTAGATGGCTGTTGCTTGGAGAACATCCTTTGCTGGGAAGTGCTTGTGGCCAGGTAGCTGCAAGGCAAAGTTAGAGAGTCTCATCCACCCCCTCTAGAGAGGGATTCACCCTGGAGCCATGGCAAACCCCTGAGGGCACCTCCTCTAACCCAGCATCTGGATCAAATGGCTCTTTCTGCTGCAGCAGATGAGTTCTTGTGGGGTGAATGTGTTTTCACTGCTGTCTTCTAGGTGTGTTGAGACAGTTAGCATCTGAAGATGCTCTGCTGGCTTCTGTGAGCATGTTGTACAAGCAAAGAGTAGCTTTAGGCTGGTGCAGAGGGGAACAGAATGACTCCAGCACTCAGCTGATCCGAGCAGACAGCTCAAAGCTGGCATCTGCTCCCTCAGCCAACACAAACTGACAGTGTGATTATGGACCTGCAGAACAAGAATGGCTCAGGAGATACTCACCAAGTGTAACTAGTGCTTGAACACAGCACCCCCAGGAACCTCATCCCTCAGAGATGTGGATGAGGAGCTTCAGTCCAGCAGCCCTGCCGTGGGGATGGAAACACCACATTCATGTTCAGGGAATACTGAAGCTGCTGGAGACATAACACACACGTGTCCATGCTTGTTGCTTGTTTTCAGAAGAGCTCTTTCTTCTCCCCTTGTCTTTGTGCAGCAGTTCAGATACTGGAGGAAGAAGAACCATCAGGAGATGACATCTCTGCCACTGCCAGTGCTGACGACACGTTGCCTTTCTTCTTTGGCTCCACCGTGCACTCTGAAGCTGTTCTCACCTACGTGCTCCCCTCAGACCAACCAGCCCTGCTGCCTGCAGCAAGCAGCCCACCCTACAGCCACTCAGAGATCATCGAGCAGTCCCTGGAGGTGCCAGGTCCCTCAGCACCAGCATCCCAGAGCCTTCCAGCCGGGCCAGGAGTGCAGGACATCGCTGCCGAGCTCGACCACGCCGGGGTGCTGAGCTCCACGGGCCTGGATGAGCTGGAGCATGGCAGTGGTTACCTCTCAGTGCTGACAGCTGAGCCTGCAGAAGCCACCCCAGCTCCCACGCTGAAGTATGTAACCACCAGCTCCATGACAACTGCAGGCAAAGGCAAGGAGCTCGTGGTTTTCTTCAGCCTGAGGGTAACCAACATGCACTTTTCTGATGACCTCTTCAATAGGAGCTCGGCAGAGTACAAAGCACTAGAGCAACAGTTCATGCAATTGGTGGGTGAAAAAAATCAACTTGGTCACCACGTGCAATGGTCAGGGAGAGCTTAAAGAGAGGCATGAGGAGCTTCAGTGCTCTAGCAGGAGCAGAGCTTGCTGTAGGGCAGCCTGATGCAGCTGGGTTTGTGCTGTGCTCCAGGAGCCTGGGATGCTCTCAGGGCATGGATGAAGGCTTTGTGAAGTCAGTGGTGAAGGTTTTCCCTTGTTCAGGAGTTCCCACTGTAGCAGCAATTGCTGTGGCTTCTGCTTCCCTTCACACCAACAGCCCAGCAGTGCTTGTGGCTGCATACTGGACTTGCAAAGAGTCCTTCTGAAGCAGAGCTGAGCAAGGGGAATGGGATCAGAGAGGGATTGTCCTGAGGGGTCCATCAGCACACACCTAGGAAGCTCTGCCCTAACCTGCCAGGATGCAGCCTCTGAAAAGAGTGGAAGGAGGGGATGTTTTTGGTCTCTTCCAGATGAATTCATTTGCCAGGTGCTGTGCTGCTGGTTAGAGGGGAAAGGGCTGCCCATCCAGCTCAGTGTGCTCCTGAGAGAGATGCAAGAGGCCAGAAGGCAGTGCTAAACACAAGAGTGGACTGGGGGGGGCTGAAGGGTTGCATTAAGTCCAGAGGAATGTGTCAGCTATGAACTTGAGAAGTGACTTGCTCTAGTCACTTGAGGAGAGGACTAGAAGAGACAGCAAGAGCAGGTGCACACTGGCAGCAAGCTCTCCAATAAAGGCTCCATCTCTGTTTTGCAGCTCCTTCCACACCTTCAGTCCAACCTGACAGGCTTCAAGCACCTGGAAATCCTCAACTTCAGGAATGGCAGTGTGATAGTGAACAGCAAAATGAAGTTTGCCAGGACTGTGCCATACAACATCACAGAAGCTGTGCACTGTGTGCTGGAGGACTTCTGTGATGCTGCAGCCCAGCACCTCAACTTGGAGATTGACAGCTATTCCCTGGACATTGAGCCAGGTAAGAGAGGGGCACTGATGGCTGTAAGCTCTCCAGCTTCAGAGGCATCCCTGCTTTGGAAGTAACAACATCAGCAGTGATGAGCAAACAAAGCCAGATTGCTCAGCAGTGACTTAGGCAAACCTTGCAGCCAAGGCTGCAAACATCACCTCTGCTTTCTCTTTCTTTGGTCAAGCAAAACCATAGTCCAGAACAGCATTAAAGCTATTTGGAAAGAGTTCAAGAGCAAAGGAGATCATTTCTAGGAATAATTGGATGCTACAGATACTTACTGAGCAGAGTATGAGTAGATGTAGAATTCCAGCATCCCTCCTGGTTTAATCCCTGCAGGCTTTGTTAGGAAGTCAGTAAAACACAGCTGAAATTGCAGAAGCTTCAAAGTGTCCAAAACTATCTTGTTTTATCAAAATTGAAGGCTGGATTTAATTTGCAGGTTCTGGTAATTATTTCAGGGCTGAACTTCATTTCCTTCCATTCAAATGAAATTCAATTAGAAATCTCCATTTCATTAGCATGGAGAAGAGCATTCTCTACACCTTTAGCATGCAGATTCCCTTGGCAATCCTGGTTAAGTTGTATTGTTATTTACAGCCAGAACAAAAATCCCTCTCCTCTTCACTCAGGGAGTTTGATTTCATTTTCTCCATCTCCTGGTGGGCACCAAGAGCAGAGGGAGTGTGAGGGATAACAGCTCAAATGTTCAAGTGCTTCCATGAGAAACTGAATAAAACATGAAATTAGTTGAGCAGGAAGAGTGAACTTTGGGCTCTGCTCTGGCAGTCAATTTTCATTAACCAAAAATTAAAATGAACAAAGTTGCTAAAGTGCAAACAAAAAAAGAAATGCAACTCCATCTTGGCTGCTTTATGTCAGCATCCACTCCAGAAACCCACGGCACAGGGAGTGTGCTGACAGAGCTGTGCTCTCCAGGCTTGGGAGCAGTAGGAAAAGGTCCAAAGAGAAAGCAAAACCCCCCAACCTGTTTGCTAAATTAAGCTAATTTCAGCAAAATCCTGTTTACTGTGAAACTAAGAGCCATCTAGTGGCACTGCTCCTGTGCAGAGCTCCTGATGGAGCTGACTCCAGCAGCCAGGCCAAGACCCAGCAAAGGATTAACTGCAAGGCTCCTTGGTTCCAGAAGGGAATTCCCAGCAGGGAATAGCTGCAATGTCCACCTGAAATCTTTCTCTTCAACCAGACCTTTTTCTCCTTAAGAAGCTGGAAGGCCACATCCCCACCAAGGCACAGCTAGCCCAGCTCCTGGGCCAGAATGCCAGCATGGGGAGGGATCTCCAGGGATGTCCCAATCCAATGAATTGGTATCAATTATAAATATTTAATATTTCTATATTCACCTGTTAATATTTAAAGACAAACAAGTGGAAAATGAAGTTTTCCCAGTGCTAACACAGCACTTAATTAAAAATGACCCTGTAGGCTCCTGTTTTCCCTGGGCACTGCCAGTTATTCCTAGGTTGCAGCCCTCACTATTATTGTACCATAGTCAATCATCCAAATTCCCTGATATGCAATAAACTAAATGATGTCTTTGAGATGATTCCAGGTGCACCCTGGGCTGGACTAGGTGATCCCCAGAGGTCCCTTCCAGCCTCTACCATGAACATTACAGTCAGAATGATTTCTTCCACGTAGGCAAGGCTGGAGCACAGTATCTGTGCACTCAGAGAATGAAAAAGAAAGAGTAAATTAAGATAAAAATACCCCAAATGCTGGTCAGTGAGATGAAATGGAACCACAGTTTGACAGTGATGGGATAAGAAATAGCCTAGACTGCTTGCTGTGCCACCTCCTGCCAGCCCAGCAGCAGCAGGTCAGTAGCTGTGAGTTCTCTTCGCCAGCTGCCTAAGCCCTGCCTAGGATGCCCTAACCATTCCTGCTGCTCTCCTCCTCCACAGCTGACCAGGCAGACCCCTGCAAATTCCTGGCGTGTGATGAGTTCTCCGAGTGCATCCTGAACGAGTGGAGCAAGGAGGCTGAGTGCCTGTGCAAGGCTGGCTACAGCAGCCAGGATGGCTTGCCCTGCAGGAGCCTCTGTGAGCTCCAACCCCAGCTCTGCATCAACGGGGGCAAGTGTGAGCTGGTGCCGGGAACAGGAGCTGTCTGCAGGTAAAGACATGCTCCTCAACATCTGCTCTGGCTACTGAGGGCACCAGTGCTAGCTTCATGAGCTTCATGATCTTAGAGGTCTCTTCCCACCTTAATGATTGTGTGATTGTAGCTGGAGAAGACCTCTGAGATCACTGAGTCCAACCATTGTGAGTCTATGATACACTTCCCAACACCGTGGACAATGCTACCAAGCCAGCACCTCAACCTTCAGGCATGTTAAAGCTACATTGCAATGCTCTCCTTCAGTAGAAAGAGTCTCTCTCTGGAATAATCCCTCCCTGCCTCTTAGCACACACAGGACACAATGCTCTAGTCATGTCTTAGAAGCAATGAACCAACACATTCATCGTTTTACTATTGATTACATAGGAGATCCCTTTGGAGGTTGAGGGAGGTTCTCCTCCCCCTCTATTCAGAGCTGGGGAGGTCCCACTTGGAGAACTGTGTCCAGTTCTGGACTCCTCAGGAAAAGAAGAGAGACATAGAGCTCCTGGAGTGAGTCCAGCAGAGGTTACCAAGATGCTGAGGAGCTGAGCATCTCCTGCTGAGGGAAGGCTGAGGAGCTGGGCTTGCTTAGCCTGGAGAACAGAAGCTGAGAGGAGACATTAGCTATGGAGAGAAGGAGCTGCAGGGAGGGTGGCAAGAGGCTGGAGCCAGGCTCTGCTCCAGGGTGCCAAGCAGTAGGATACAGAGCATCAGGCACACACTGGAACATGGAAGTTTCACCTAGAGATAAGGAAGAACTTCCTTGCTGTGAGAGTGCAGAGCACTGGAAGAGGTTGCCCCGAGTTCCATGCAGCCATGTAACAGTTCGTTGTACTGGGAATACTGTGCTGATGTTGAATTGCAGCTTTTCCTGCTGGCACTGGAGGTGTTTCCTGCCTGCAGGCTGTATCCCTGTCTCTCTCCCTCTCCCCTGTAGATGTCCTGCTCGCAGACTGCAGCTCTCGCACGGACAGCGCTGTGCCAAAGCCACTCCAGAGCCCACACCACCACCCTCCACCTCCAGGCCTCTCACTCTTGGCTTACTAAGCCTTGTTTTTCTTGCCATCATTTTAACTCTTAAGTTAAGAAGAAAAAGCAAGAGAAACCCTAATTTGCAGTAAGCTGCTCGCCATCTTCTTCTTCCCATTTCCAAATATTCCTTCCTAATGCCACAAGTTGCAACCTGACCAACACAAACATGTTCTGCGTTGTAGAAGTGCTCCTCTGCACAGCTGGAGGCCAGGAGATGCCATGAGGATCAATCCTGCCTTTGAACATGATGAGCCCCTGAGTAGCTTTTGCCCTGCAGCTGGCAGTGTAAGTGCTGTGCTCAGCCCCTGCCAGAGCACTGAGCACCCAGCACCACATCAGCCTCAAAACACAACTCAGCCTGGAGGTAAAAGCCATGCAAAGCCTCTTCTTGCCCCTCAGCAAGCTGCCCCCACCTCCAGTAACACCTCCAGCCACAACTAAACTAAATCTGAGTCTAAACTCCTGCCTGGCAATCCCAGCACTAATCATACTAATTCATTCCTTTCTTTGCTCCCCTAACAGGACTCTGCTTCTCTCAGAGCCTTCCTGCATGGCTTTGCTGGCTCCTGCTACCCAAGGGCTTCTTTCTTGTGCTGTAGGGAAGTCATTAATCCAGGGTTTTTCTCTTTTAACCTGCTGCAGGTCACCAGAGCAGTTCACAAAGCCAAGCCTGACAAGTTAGTCTCTGAAATCCTTCCCTCCCAGCAGCAGCCTGACCAAGCCAAGGTTTGTGACTCTCCTCAAGAGCTTTAGGTATCTGCCGAGTTTCCTGTTTGCCAAGGTTACCAGGAAGCTTCTCTGCACTAGTTCTGTACAAAGGAAAGCTTGAGCATCTTTTGGGTTTATTTCATGCTTGGTAGGACAACAACAATCTCTCCTGAAATGCTTCTAGGCAACACAACTCCATTCTGCACACCCATTGCTAACGTGAGAGCCACTGAGACACAGGAAGACAAAACAACACTAGACGCAAAACAAAAGCACACACTGGAAGCCAGCAGCTTCCATCTGAGCAGAGGAGAAAGTTGTTTGGTGTGAGGTGCAGAGCCCTGGCCCAGGCTGCCCAGAGAGTTTGGGGAGTCTCCTTCTCCAGAGAGATTGCCAAGGCCCCTGGAGGTGATGCTGGGCAAGCAGCTGGGGGTGATGCTGCTGGAGTAGGGAGGATGCACTGGGTGATTCCCAGAGGTCCCTTCCAACCCTCCCCATGCTGGGACTCACCCATGCAATACAATTAACTTGCAGTAAGATGAATTACTTCTGACATTCCCAAGAGTCCCTATCAGGGATTTTCTTCTGAACTGCAATATTTCAGCTTTTCCTTGCCCATTTCTTGTGACTCTTTGGCAGCACACTGCATTCTGAGCATTTGACAGTCACAAACATGTTCTCCAGATGATGATGCTATCAGTGGAACTTGTCATTTCACACAGAGGTACAACATTGTTCTACCAGGGAGAGAAAATAATGATCTGACTCTGAGCTCAGTGACTCAGTATCTGAGAAACAACTTGAGGATTAACTCAGTTCTGGAAATTATCTCCCCAGATTTCAGTGAGACCTTGCCCATTAGCAGCAGATAATTAATATAATAATCAAATGCAAAACTGCTTTTCAGATGTCTCACCAGAGTCTCTCTTACAGGTGCTCAAAGCAAGAAGGTCTGCATTATTCAAGGCTGGACTTCAGGTTTCTACACATATGAAAACAAATCAAGGACTCCTAAAGAGGAAATATTATAGCTCTAAAATCAGTGCATATTAAAGAAAAATGTGTTTCATTAAAGGAAAACAACCTCAGCAAGTTGCACAAGTCTCTGGCCACGTCTCCTGTTTGCCTGCTGAGAAGGCACCAGTGCTAAGGAGCCTGCAGCAAGCTGCCAGTGCTCCCACACCTGCCCTGGCCTTTCAGTTCAGAGCCAAGTGCTAGGCACAGATTTTACCAAGTGACTTTTTGTCCAAGCCTGCATGTCACAGCCACTCTGGTAAAAATGTCCCTAGAGCTCCCCAGCATTTCTGCACCCTTCCATTCACCTTCCCTGGGTGCAGCACAGAAAGCAGAGCTCACAGCACTGACCACTAGTCACAGCAAAAGGGTTGGGGAGATTGTTCTCTCCCTGCAAAGCTCACACTGCAAATCACACGCAGGAATTGGGATTAGCATTTCTCTGAACACCAGATTCCCATTTTCCTGTTTATAAATGGGGTTTGTATGCATATGTAGACACACATTTCAGTGCCCAGCTCCTGCTGACAAGCTGCCAGGTCATCCTAAGGCTTCTGAGGCACAATCCCTGCAGCTCCACCTCTGCAGAAGAGGAGATGCAGACTGACAAGCCAGCAGGTCTGAGTAAGCAGCTACACTCTACTCTCACTATACACACAAGTCCTTTGGAGAGGTTACTATTAGCTTTTGTAGAAGCATGGTGCCCATCAAGTATTTGATAGTATCCTATAGAACCTCTGCTGCATGGACCCACAATCCTGATTAAAGCCTGAGCATTGCTTTACCTTCAAGCTCTTTCTCTTGAGCTTCTCTCTTGTTGCATGCTGCCCCAGTGCTGAGCAACATTCTCCTGCTTTGCTCCTTGGTGCACACCACAAGTTGTACTTCCAGCTCCCACTCAGCTTCTCCAACATCCTCCACCTCTTGGATGCCAGCTCCTCATCCTGAAGGGAGACTTCCATGTGTTCAGGAGAGTAGCTGGTTTTAGGGACAATCCTTTGTGCTTCACCTCACCTGATTCACCTCTTTCCCAAAGGAACTGTTTACAAATTGCACCCAACTCCCTGCACAGATTGGTGCTTGCTGGCTGGGCCCAAGTGAAGGCAATGCACCAAGAACACAAGGCTGAGTTCCTACAGCTGAAATAGCATTGTTACTTATTCTACTGAACCAGAAAAATAAGCAACACATCAAAAAGAAACCCAAGATGGGGTTTTTACACAGTAAAAAGCTGAAAAGACTTCTTGCAGGGCACTGGCAAGTCACCCCTGCCAACAGATGTTAGCTTTTCACTCCTGCTCCTCTCAGCTGAGAAGGCTGAAAGCATTCCACTTCTTTTTTCCATTACAGATGTATTTTTGTATGTGTTTAGTGTCTCTCAACCCATCCTAGTTACCACTAGTCAGGCTAATCTGTAAGTGAAGAGGTGTGTTTGAATACTGATTATTCATGATTGTATTTATCACTCTCAACTATTAATTACCAAATACATTTGCTGGATGTAAGCCTTTTGTATTTCAATAAAATACAATAAAACTTATTTACTTGAAGATTCCAGAGGGAATGGAGCTGGTCTTTAATCTCCCACTACACACACATAAGTGATGCAAAGCTGCAGCTGGGGATGAAAGCCAGAAGGGAAGTGGAACAAAATGATATCTCCTAGATATCAAAGCCTCAATTACTTGAACCTTCTGAAGTGACAGAAACACCACTCTGATTTGGCCCTTAGGACAGGGGAGTTGGATAAAAGTGAGGGTTTTTAAAGGAAACAAACCCAAAGCAGCAGCACATCTCCACCTCAGAGCATCCTCAGTGCTTTCACTCCCCACTGATTGCCATGATCTCAAAGCAGGACAGGGCAGAGCAAAGGAGAGGTTGGAAGTGATAACAACAAGGATTGGTAAGTAATAAATAAATACATATATACAGGGAAATGGCATCTAAGCCTTAAAGATAAACCCCAAACTGTTTGACAAATGAATGTTATTGTAGGGGATCACTTACCTTAGAAAGTAAAGTCAAACTCTCTACTAGAGTAGCTTTAAGCACCATAAACACCTGAGAACAAAGCTGCAACAGTGCCACCACAGCAATTCTCCTCTCCTCACAACTTCACTGACACTTCTTCTGCTTTAAATCTTCAAACACAAACCAGTAAGAGACACAGCTGAGCTTTCACCATGGAATGTGTTTATTTCTTGCCATTTTCAGTACAGTATTAGGAGGGCATTTAAATACTTCTGAAGCTCTGGGGGAGAAAACCCCAAAGGATTCAGATAAGTGAAAGAAAAACAATCTTAGGAGTGGATGAAAGAAGAAGGATTTCATCACCTTGTGATGTCCAAGGGAGCATTCCTAGCACCTCCCCAGTGCTGGGTGAGCTGGGAGCAGTGGAGCCCAGCATGGGGAGTTCTCTGGCTCTCCTCTGCTCTGTGGAGTGCTCTGAGTGCACAACATCTCAACTGGGATTATCTTCACTGAGAGGCAGGAGGATTTAGTACTGTTTGTTTTCAACCAGGCACACAGAACCAAGCCAACATGTTTATCTCATCATTTTGCTTTAAAAGAAAAACAACCATTTTTTTTCTCTCTAAGTGTAGAACAGAAAACACTACAATCCTACAGATCAATCCCTTGCCCCTTGTTATGTCCTCTCCAAGTGGCACAGGAGCTGGGACATGGGAAAGCAGCAGCCAGCAGCTGAATCTTGCCTGCTGGAACAACCAACCAGTCTGGAATCCACTGAACAGGAGCTTTGCTGCACACAGAGTTCAGGCAAACCAAAAGCAGATGCTGCTTTGGGTGCTAGGATAGGAATGACAACAAAACCCTGCTCCTGTGCAAAATAGAAGAGTCTGATTTTTGGAGTGCATCTCCTGCTTGCCCCAGGCATGCTGCTGGAGCACAGAGGTGGCAACAACTCCTTGGAGAAGATCCAGCCACTAAGCTAAAGTCATGTTTATTCTCCTGAGAGCTTCTATTTGTCAGTCACTCACTGAACAAGAACTCCTCCACATCCCACCCTGAAAATGACAGTTTCCTTGCAGATGCCAGTTCTCTGGACTGGCACAATCAAAGGAAGAGAGTGGAAAAAATTAGGTCCCAAGTGGAGTATTTGATATTCCCCACAAGTATCTTTAGACAGATATATACTAAAATACTTCAGCATCTATAGAATTGTATGTACACACACACAGACTTAAGTCCTGAGGTTCCTTGCTTACCCTGTTCAGTCTCACCAGATCCATTTCACAGAGACATAAAATATAGCATTTTACATATATATCAAAGAGAGCATTTTACATATATATAAAAGATATATTTTATATATCTATATTCAGTTTGTGTCTGTCTATATATATATATACAGACACACACATAGACACTGAGACTGAATGTGTTAAGCCAAGAAGCTAAAGCCAGAGAGGAATAAATAGAGGGGGAGGACACCTCAGCCCTCTCAGTTCAGTCTCTTCTCTGTGCTACACAACTGCACCTCTTGCAAGTTATTAAGGATGTAAAAACTAACATTTCCAAGAGGTTTCCAAGCAGTGAGGAAGTATCTGCTGGTGTAAAGAAACTCTGTCCATTCATAAAGGAGGATTTCCTTCTAAAATCAGGCTGAGTGATTGGACATCAAGCTCCTTATCAGAGAGAGGATAAATAATCACATTTCATTTCTGTCTGGTGACACAATGTCCACACAAGGGAACAAAATGCATCTTAAAACTGTTATGAAATCAAGACAGAAACTCCCCAAAGCAAACTGCTTGGTCAGGGAACTGTTAGCAGCTCTGAGCCTTGAGAGGAGAGATGCAGAAAGAGCTGAGTGTCCCAGGCCCTGGGACATTGCAGCTAGCTCCTCAGCACACAGCATTAAGAGGATGAATTCTGTTCTTGGGCCCAGTTTTTGTACAAACTAACAAAAACACAGACCTTGTGGATCTCCTCACAATTCACATCAGGAGGATGTCTGAGGCTCAGGCCTCAAATCTTCAGTGCAGTTCCACTGCCACCAAAAAGCTGGACACATTTCCCTTATGCCATCCATAATCTTTTAGGCCTCCAGTTATAAGTCTTGGACAATTTTGCTTAATATTGTGTAATTATATAATGTGGATAAACAAACTGTCCAAGAATTCCTAAATTGGATCAGGGAAATAAAAACCTAAAAGGAAACTTGTCCTTAAAAGAGAAAACAGAGCAAGGAACCAAGAGAGGAGTGGAGTAAGCCCCAAGGAGCAGGAGATGCTTTGAGTATCTCCAGTATTCCACAGCATCTGAGAATGTCCAGAAAGCCATTTCTCTGAGCCCAAGACAGGGAATGCATCACACAGGAACTGAGGGGTCTCAGGGGGAGGAGGATTTCCCATCAGGAAAGACAGACACTAACCAGTTTGCAAATCAGGACATCAAATGTCTCAGATCATACAAAAGTATACTCCAACTTCTCCAGAACAGAAGTCAAAGCTAAGGCCTCACAATTCCTGTTAGTAGCAAGAGCAATTCCTGTTAGCAGAAAGAGCATGTGCTCTTTGCTAGGCCACCCCTTGGAGCCATGTCTATACAAAGGTGGTGGCACTGCAGTGCTTTGATGTAGCCAAGGACAGCCAGATGGCTCCAGAAGTCTGAAGAGTTACACCAGAGACTGTGAAAGGAAACTCAACAAACTACACTGATGGAAGCTTCTTCAACGTCCTCCTAGCTAGCAAAGTTCACTACACCAATGAAAACATCATGAAGTACAAATTAACAAACCACATGATTAATAAAATCTGTTCACTTTATATTAAACATCTCTACGAGGATTACAGAAGCGTTAGGTCCTCTGGCTGCAGAGAGGAGCTCTTCTTCCCTTTGTGTGCTGAGCTGGAAGGCTGCAGGGAGCAGTTAGTTACTTGAGGAGGTTCTGCAGCATGGCTGTGGCATAGGTAGGGCGAGCTTGCCTGCTCTCAATGGCCTTCTGCAGGTACTGGATGCCACCACAGCGCTCCCAGATCTCCTCAAACTGCCTGGGCAGGATCTCTGCTCCGCGCTTGCGGGTCAGGCCAGTCTCTTCCAGGTTCAGCTCACACATATCCATGTCATCCTTACCTAAAGGGTCAGGGGAGAAAGGAAAAGCCTTAGGAAGACTTTCCAGCCTGCAAAGGTGCCCTTAACAAAGAGGAGAGAGATGTCCTCTTGCAAGCTCTGGTTTGTTAGGAGGCTTCAGAGCTTATGGGGAAATCAGGCTGCAGGCACAGGTGCTCTTGGGTTGGTTTTGGTCTTGGTTGGTTGGGGTCTTATACTCAGCTTTCTACTGACCATGATGTCCATGGGATGGAACCCCTCATTGGTCAGTTTAGGGTCACGTCTCCTGTCTCCTCCTCCCTGCAGGGAGTGCCTTTTACCCTGCACCCCAAGGTGGGACCCAAGCTGGAGCAGTGCCCTTGGTGTTAGCCCAAGCCTTGGTGCTAACTCTTCCCATGGAGTGTTCTCCCTGCTAGGAGCAGAGACTGGGAGGAGATGCTGGGAGCTGCAGAGAGTGCAGCCCTGAGAAGAGACTGAGCTGGGAAGGGAAAGCAGTGAGCAGAATCAGCTCTGTTCTAACCCAAAGCAGGACAAAGACACAAGGTGGGAAAACAGCACCGTCAGCTCCTCTGTCTCTCTGAAGCTGTCAACTCTGAACCTTTGACTACCAACCTGCCACAAGGAGAATGGGTGCCTTGTCAGGGTGGAGTTCCATTTGCCTAGCAATCCATGGTCCATCAAAGTGGGCATACCACCAGCCTTTCTTCTTGTTCTGGGGATCCTTGTACTGGTCTGCGGGCCGGATGAAGGGGATGCGGAAGTAGCGCTGCTGCCTGTTCATCTCCATCTCCTGCTGCCTGCCTGCCAGCTGGGCTCTTGGGTTCTGCTGAGCTATCACACCAAAACAGAAGGCACAGACAACAAAGAAAACCATAGCATGATGTGCTGGATTCATCAGCAAAGTTAAACAAACCCTAATCAACCTGCCAAACCCCCTCCAAAACCAAACCAAAATCAACCAACCACCACCCCCCCAAAAAAACCACCTCACAAAAATAAACCAACCCCCCCAAATATAAACCAAACACCTGAAAGATTTTCTCTGAACACAAAGTCATTTGAAGTCTCATCACCCTAGAGAGCACTCCTACCTGACAGAATGTTGATGCCATAAATCACTAAGCTCTAACACTGGGCTTACATTCACCATTCCATCTGTGTGCTCATCTAGAGGTTGGCTCAATGGCATCAGGCAAAACAAAGGGAGTAAAAGAACACATTCTGCTTTAAATCAGTATTTAAGGCAAAACCTCCCATATAAAACCTCTTACCAAGCAGAGATATTCATCAGGAATTGCTCTAGTCCAGTGCACCCCTTTGTAAAGGAAGGTGAGAGCACAGAGAAGCATTTGCAGTTACAGACACACAAGGCACCACAGCAGGGGCTGTGGCACTCTTAGCAATTACTGACTTGTTAATAGCAATGTGGACAACAAATTCTGCTCCTTAAAAAGCTGCCACTAAACCTCCCTTCCTGCCCTGGTGTCTGTGTACTAAGCTTCAGCATGAGAACTCCTCTCTGGCTGCTTTCTCCTTGGCAGAAATTGGTGACTTCAGACCATTCAGATCAACAGAGTAAACTCCTAGAGGAGACAGAGTTAGACAAAGTCTTTTAAGGCTTCAGATATATATATATATTGGTAAATATTTCCCATGTGCAGTTTTGGACTCTTGAGTCTTAAACACTTCAGACTTTGGAGAGAAACTCTTTTTGGAATAAAAGCAAATATCCTCTTTATTGACTCCTCAATCTTCTTAATGTTATCTATACACTATCATGATCAGTTTGAAATAGGAAATGGTCTTAGAAGTAAGATCCTTTCCTTTACTAACTGCCTCCTGCACAAGTTTATTTCTGGAATGGTTCTAGAGGTTTACAAATATCCTGCTCAAGAAACTCTGAAAGTGAACAGAAAAATCAGTATTAACAGCTCCATGCTTCAGCATCAAGGGAATAATTGCAAGTGAATTCCTTTTTTGCCCATGGTCAATTAAGCAGCAAAGTTTTGCTCTGAAATTGAATCAGATGAAAAATGAGAATCACTTCTAGTAATGCACTTTTATAGCCATGAACTAGCAACTGCTCCTTGAAGTTCCTGCCACTTAGATTCAAGTCAAAAGAGGTTTTCTAAATGAGAAGAGCATAATCATAAAAACAAAGTGAAATATGGGCACGATACAAATCACAACCCTCAGTATTTTCCAACCTGAATGAATCTATGATTCTATTTTTCCCATGAGTACCCTCAAGAGAAGAAAAACAACCCCAAATTGAGCAGGTGAGTGCTCCTTTTATGCCTCAACTCTAAAGTTCTGCTTTACAGGGAGCTTATAAGAATAATTCTATTTTCTGCAAATTCTCTGAACATGTACCACAGCAGAGCTGCACTTTAGTACTGTCCAGCACTTTTTGCACTGCTAAGGCTTATTTCTACCTAAATCCAAGAGGGAATCTAGAGGATGGGAATGCTAAGCAGCCAGTGCAGCCTCTACTTCTCAGAGCTATGGACTTGTACTTCTTTATTGCAAAGAAACCATCACCTGAAGGTTAGTTTGTGTTAGAGTAAGTGGATTCCAGAGTTTTGCTACAACCAAAAGCCATGTGCAGACAGTAAAAAGATACGTTAGGATAAGCACAGTATTTCTTGGGAGAAAAAAAAAACGGAGATGATACCTTCAAGTAACCAACACAAAATGTTGTTTCATTCTCCCTTGCCCTGCCTGCTGGAATGGGGCAGGTGCAGGGCCTGTTCAGGTGACAAATGGCTAGGATACACAAGGAGTAAAGTACATTTGTGAGCTGCTAGAGGCATCTGCAATTACCACCAGCTCAATTAACACTGCCAAACTCTCAAGCAGAATTTAATTGTGCCAAAACAACTCTATGTCCAGGTGTAGCAAAACTCTGGGTTGGTTCATGTTAGTAGAGAGCTCTCAGGTGGTCCTATGCTTCCAGGTTAGCTTGCTCACCCTCTCCCCACTTACGTGAGCTGCTCAAAAATGGTGCAAAATCTGTGAACAAACATTACATGTTGAGCAAAAGGTCAAAGGGCTGATCTTTTACAAGTTACACTTTCATGATGCCAACATATTTCACCCATGCTGATGGCTGGCCAAGGGAAATGCCAGTGCCAAAAGCAACACTGATGTTGAGCTAAGTCATTTCTAGTCATCTTCTGTCTCCTTCCCTCAAAGATTCCCAATGACTTCTGATTTCACCAGGAATGAACTCTGAAATGGATTATTTTGATGATTTGGGAGGGCTCCTCCCAAACCTCAGTTGTATTCTAGCTGAGCACTGACTGCTCTAGGAAATCTGCTAGTTAATTAACACACTACTTTTCATTCTTGATGTTTCTGCTAGGAAAAAAACCTTCCAGACATCTGTTAATACCAAATCTACCTATTCCAATGATACACAAACCAGGGTTTGCCTTCTAATTAACATTTAATTAAAGGATACCTGTAAAATTATGCCATCAGGAAAAAGATAGAAGAAGCTACATCATTTGAAACACACATCCCCTGACACCTGAAAGACTTTTGGCTTGAACACCTAAGAAGCAAGAGTTGCTTCTTACTACCCTCTCAGATCATCACAATACACTGAGGTGAAATCTGGACCTGGAGAGGTTGGGGTGGCAAGGGAGGAGAACATCATCAAGTTCTAGAAGGACACAAACATGAAACCATATTTCAAGAGAAGAGTTTTCACTGCACTTTGTACTTGAGCAGAATGCTGTAAATATCTAAGTGTGGTGAGATCATGAATATTCCAAGCTTTATTTGCACAGATCCCAAAGATTTTCTGCTCTTTGATACTTCCCATCAGCAATACTGTGCATGAATATTTATTTCACCCACTTAGCTCCAGATAGAACTCACGAGCTCCAATTCAAAGCATCTTACCCTTGGCAGAAGTGCTTCCAGTGCCTTCTCCTGCTGTTTCAGGCATAAGCTATTTAAACACCTAAAGCTCCATAACTAGGCATGGCCACAAGGACCAAGTCTTTGAGAAGCTCTTTTCCAGGGGTCCAGATTTCACCTGTCATATAGCTGTTCTAGGCATGGCCACAAGGACCAAGTCTTTGAGAAGCTCTTTTCCAGAGGTCCAGATTTCACCTGTCGTATAGCTGTTCCCTGAAAAGCTCAAGTTCTCAAGGTAATGCATAACTCAGTTTAATGACTCAAGGGGAAGGAGACACCTTTGTAGAAGGACTAACCCTGAGGGCTAGTAGGACACCTGTATTCCCTATGATCTGCATCCCTCATGTCCCAGGATAATGCTCTAATCTAATGGGACTTTGGGGAGAGCACCTTCTTCCCATCTTCTTCTGCCTCTCCCATTAACTGTGTGGCCAGGAACACCAGAATCATGGAATCAGAAGGCAGCAGGAAAGCTCTGACATTCTAGGAATGTTTTCTAGCCAGCAGAATCCTCCCAAGGGCCAGGGGCTCTGTGCTCACCATAGTCTGTGACTGATTTGGGAGCACGCTGCTCTGTCTCTGCGTTGCGCTTCTTGTTCTTGGATTTCCAGGCATGATAAACCTTTAGCCTCCTGTGAAACTCTTCCCTGCAAGCTGCCAGCAGTTCAATATCTGCTCCAGAAAGGGAGGAAGGAAGGGATGAGTCAGAGAAATGATTCAGGAAATGCTTTTCCACATTGATGGGCAAACCATTTTACATCCCACTGTAACACTAATATGTTATAATAGAGTCTAATAAAGCTTCATTCTCTGCAGTGATATTTGATGGCCCAGGAAGTCCCTTGGAGTGCTGTATATCCAAAGGAGCTCTTCTGCTGTAAGATCTGGAGCAGTGAAATGCTAGAAATACACTTTTCACTCCACTAGAGTTGCCTGTTGGCATTATCACAAGCCAAGTAGTACAGAAAAAAAAGTTTCACCACTGAAAAAAAACAAACCCAAACCCAGCCATCTGACTGCTCAAATCTAGGGGCTTTTTTTCACCTTCATTAAATATATTCTAATTTGGCTGAATTTTCATGCTACTAAGAGACTGAATGACTGCAAGGCTTTGTCATTAGTCACTGAAGAGCATCCCAAGTGGCTTCACTAGGGGTGAACACACACTGGCACTATTGCATCACCTACACAGCTGAACATATTGCTTAGTTTGCTCTGCTTTTTGAAGTGAATTTGAGATGAACTCAAACCTGAATAAAATCATGAGCAAGCTTTTTTCTTTGCCAGAGGAAGAAAGTAACACCTCTGCTATAACTAAAACATGATTTCTTTCTCAAAGCAGGGGAAAAAAAACAACCCTAAACCCACCAAAACTTACCACAGGATGTGTTGATTGTATCACGAAGCTCTGCATATTTCCACTTGCTGAGGTCATGCTTCTTAGTACCAGCAGCAGCTTTTGTGGCTTGGACTGCAGGTCCCCTACAATCAGTACAAACAGATATTTTATACATATATATAAGTAATTTTTCAAGTATGAAAGAGGAATTGCTTCAACAGAAGGAAGAGGTCCCACGAGCAACACTGCAGCACACTTGGTACACTGAAAAGCAGCAGCAGAGGGACTGGATTCAAGGGCAAAATACCATCTTATTTATTAAAAGGAAGTTTATATCCAAAATCATACAACAATCTGGTTGGTTGCCTTGAGATGCCTGCAAGAAAGTCAAGAGCAAAGGCAAGTGAGGAGTTATTTCTACAGCCTCCATCATCTCTAACAGCATGTAGAAGGTCATCCAGGTCACACAGAAACAAACATTATCTCTACACACATAAAGATCAACCTGTAAATGATATGGATGAGAAGTGGAAGAAGTCTCCCTCAGGAAAATGCCCATGGGTTGTCTGGATATAAACTAGGCTCAAAGCACTCCATCACTGAGTGACTATCAGAACACTTGTTCTACACCAAGGGACTGAAGAACAGAGACAGGGGTTTACCAAGCTCTGCTAAGGCCCAGGACTAAGACCATGAGGCAAACTGAATTCTCTTTCAGCATCTGAGAGGATTTGGTCAGAAGCAGCTAGAATATTCACAGGGCAGCAAAACACTCAGTGCAATGTATCACATCAAACATTCACAAGAGAAAACCAGAACAAACCCCAGACCTTTTCCTCTGGAGTCTGTTTGAGCAGCAACAGCTTGGTGGGAGCATGACATTACTCTAGTGTTTATGACCCAGGGAATATTGGTGTCATCTTTATTTTCCCACAAAGGTCTCCCTGTGGCACTATGAGGTTTTGTGGTGTCTCTTTGTAGTTCATAGCTTGGAAATACATTTTCTGTGAGGAATTCCTTTCTGTAGCCAGAGCAGGTTTGAAAGCAGAGATAACAAATGCAATTTCAGTTTCATAAACTAAAACAATCTGTTTAACCAGATGTTCTTAACAGCAACTAAACCAGCTCTTCAGATGTAATTAAA
This sequence comes from Bucco capensis, assembly GCA_013396975.1. NCBI lineage: Eukaryota > Metazoa > Chordata > Aves > Piciformes > Bucconidae > Bucco > Bucco capensis. The sequence continues at coordinate 893,177 of VWZO01018708.1, read as the reverse complement.
ACTGCAGAATCTTACTCTTTATGGCAGCATCAGCTTACTTATGGCCTCTCCTAGCCCTAAGCTGAGTCCACACACAGCTGCCAGTTAGGGTAGGGGAGAAGTGTGGCATAAAAAATGACACCTCTTGGACTTCTAATCAGTACACAGCTGAGGGACAGAAGCTTTCCCTCACCCTTAGCATTACTCCTAAGTGTAAAGTAAATCATTAACCTCCTTCAAAGTCTGTATTGTAGCATTTTGTCACCACTGGCCCAGCTGTAGGCCACTGGAGGATTGCTGCTGGACGCAATTTCCGCTGCCTGCTGTCTAACCTTCTGGAATCTCATTTGACAAATCCCAAGGATTTTCCTTATTTAGCAACAGGAGTCACTCCTCTTGAGAGTCTGCTAGAGCAGCCAGAGCAGAGCCACCAGGCTGGGAGCTCTCAGCTTCAACTAGTAATCTGTAAGAATGCTAATCCCATTGAATGGCTTAGCCTTCCCATGACAGCAGCACTCAGCTCTCAGAGCACTCTCTGCTCTTGTGCAGCATTCCAAGCACAACAGTCTGGCAGGAAGAGGAGGGAACAGCAGCAAGCTGTGCCAGGGGAGCCTTAGGTTAGACATCAGGAGCAGGTTCTTGCCCCAGAGGCTGCTGGAGCACTGGCACAGGCTCCCCAGGGATGTAATCACAGCTCCAAGGCTGACACAATTCCAGAAGCATCTGGACAATGCTCTCAGGCACATGCTGTGATTTCGGGTTGGGACTCCATGATCCTTGTGGCTCCTTCCAGCCACATGATCACACCTGACAATCTCACCAAGTTATGTATCCTAAAGAGCATCTTCAGATTGAAGAAGACCAGTCTCAAGTCAGAAGTTTCCAGTATATGGGAAGTGCAATAGAATTCAGTAAACAAGCAAGCAGTCAGAGGTATTGTGGATTTAGCTCAAGCAGAACACAGAGCCTCTGGTTTTCCCCCAAAGTTTGGTGGGTTCTTTTTTTTGGCACATGAAGAACTGGTCACTGTTACTGGAACTGTGCCAATCTACCCAACACAATCTAGCCATCCAAATCCACATGCTCCCTTAACTACACACACCATTGTTTGTTCATAGGCTTGAAAAGACCATGCCAAGAAGCAAATTAAAGAGTTCCACTCCCAATCACCAACCCTACAAGGAGAAAGCCCATCAGTCAGGTCAGATGATCACTCCAGACTGTAGGTACCCAGCACAATCACCTCTGGAACAGCAGATTCACTCCTAAAAACTCTTTAAGCGATGTTGCTTCTTAGGTAAGCTGCAGAAAAATGAATGTCAGCAAGGTTCTTTTGACTCCAATTGCAGAGAACACCTTCTCAGTCCTCACTGCCATGAAGGGCATCCTAACAACAACTTCCAGTGAGGGTTGTAACACAAAGCAGTGGCAGACTGGTCCAGGAGAGCTGTATCCAGCTCTACACCTGCATCCTCCTGCACTGGGCACAACATCAGCCACTAGCACTCCAGGAAGCTCAGCAGGAGATTTTGCTTTGCTGTCTCAAGAGGAGGTTTTCATGTGCTTTTGACATGCTCATGGTCAAACCTGCTTTTCTGGGAAGGGAATTATAAGAGGAATATTTCCTTGTTAAAAGCACTAACAGCTCCATGAACATTGAATAACTGCATTAAAGAAGTGTACAAATAAAGAAGTGGAGCCTGCTTTTCTGTTGCTATGACAAGAAAGGTGGAAAGAGAGGAACATTCTCAAAAGCACACAGAATACCAGGGAACAGGAACAATTCTTATGTTTACATGTATATATATAATCAATTAAAAGAGTGGAAAAATAATCGCTGGAAAACAAACAAACAAAAAAAAGGTGCTGATAAGTCAATGATTTCTTTGAGATAATTTTCCTTTATCTGCTTAGTACTTCAAAATCCCCAGATTCCATTATTCTTCATTCCATTATCATTCAACCCATTTGGTGTGTGATTTCTTTTTTAGAAGTGATTGATTCCTGTGGTGGTTTCTCACCTACCTAGATAACATCTCTGACATTTCTGTGGCCATTTGTTCCCTACAAAAAAATGGATAAATCAGCATAAAACAAACACAGTAACATAAAAAAAGCCTTCAAAACCTGTGGAAGTGTTTTTCCAGACCTAATTCAAGTGCATGAAAAAAAAATAAATAAGGTCTTTATTTTCTAATCATTTCTATTCTAATATATATTTACAGTCCTGATTCTGTAAAGAGCAAATAAATCACAGAGGGCAGTGAAAATTGGGTAGTATCTGAAAAAGTTTACACTAATGATAGGAGCATCTTTACACACATATTAGGTGTATTAAATTATTAACTCTTTTTAGCTGTATTGAATTGTTAGGTATTAGGTGTATTAGATTAAGAACTCTTATTAGGTATACCAAATTATTATTTGGTGTATTGGATTATTAACTCTTATTAAGTATATTAAGTTATTCTTAGGTGTATTGGATGATTAACTATCATTAGGTGCACGAGATGATTAACTTGCTTATTAGACCTAAGCAAAGGAGTGGGTGTAAGGTGTTACAAACTGCTTTCAAGTTTACAGATGCAAGGTAATGAAGATGATTATCAGTAAATAAGAAGACTATCAATTTGCTCTGAATGAATTAGTGTTGCATTCAAATAGAAGCAATGCCATACGCAGTCAGTTGCAGCTTGGCTCCACTGGCTCTGCAAACAGAAGATATTTCTGTTAGACTATCTTCTAGCTACCTTCCTCATAATCTGAAGCAGGAGAAGGTGAACACATCTGGTAGCTTGAAATTCCATGGAGAACCCTTGGGATTTTCAGACAAGCATTCTTCCACCAGCAAACTGAGCAGACTAGTCCTAATGAAGTCAGCAGTGATGGGAACACAGACACAGGTTCCTTGGTGCAATTTGATCAGTAAGTACTGCTCTGGAACTTCTCAGTTGCTTCCAAGGCATCAGCCTGTACATCTGAAGAGCTCTTGCCTTGCAGGCACACAGGATCACACACACAGAATCACCAAGGTTGGCAGAGACCTCTAAGCTCATCCAGTCTAAGCATCCCTAGCACTGCCACACCACTAAGCCATGGCCCCAAGGAGAGCAGCTCTATGTTTCTTAACCCCTGCAGGGATGGTGACTCCAGCACCTCCCTGGGCAGCCTGGGCCAAGACTGAACAACCCTTTTAGTAAACAAATTCCTCTTTATATCTAATCTAAACCTCCCCTGCTGCAACCTGAATCTGTACAGCAAAAGCCAAGTTCTTCTCGTGACATGTGAAGAAACTCACACAAAAAAAATCTTACAGACAATATTGACTTTTCAATATTTCAAACATGAAATATATTCCTTCTACTTCAAAGGACTTACTGATCAGGCCACAGAAATATCAACTCTTGCTGCATTCAGAGGGCTTCAGGTTAAAAAAAACACACTCAGATTCACACTATGCTACCAGAACCACCTAGCACCACAGTAAGGCAACTTTTATTCCTACTTACCACTGAGGAAATTCCATTTACTACTTTAAATGAGTCATTAAAAATCCTAACTTGAATGGGTTGCCACCCTTGCCAGAACTCAAGAAGAGAAAGAAAACTGCAGTGGTGTTCACAAGCAGCTGCTAAACGAGTGAGGGAGGGAGATGCAGAGTGGAGAAGGAAAAGGAAAAGCTTCAATTTCAGCAGTTAATTGGGAAACCATTCCAATACACTAACTGAAAAGGTTGTTTGAATTGCTCTAAAGACACATAAGCCCAAGAAGAGGAGGACAAAGAGAAGGGAGAGCCCTGCAAGCCATACCTGCGCAGGCCTGAGTCGAGCTGCGCCTCGTCATTGATGAGCTCTGCCTCACTCTGGGCAATCCTCATGGCGAGCTCGTGATCCCGCCGTTCCTGCTCCAGCACTGCTTGCTGTTGGCTTTCTTCTTCTCTTTCTCTAGCTAGCTGAGCCTCAATTTCAGCCTGTTGTAGAAAAAACACCACCTTTAACCTTACCCAATCGAGCCCAAAACACTGCAGAAGATGATTAGAAAGAAGATGCCAAGCAGTGTGTTCAGAGCTTCCAAACCATGCCAAATCTACACAACTTCACAAGTATTTACTTTGACCAAAGGCAAACAGCACAGCTACAGGCTGCATCTTGGTTTTCATGGAGTTTATCACTTGTCTGACCTTCTCAAACTGAAATGCCAATCAATCATTCCTTGGTTAAAAGAACACATGCAGCTTTTTGTTAGCTGTTGTGAAAACCCAGACTTCAAAGCTCTCAGCATCATTAACACTCAGATGCTACAGAGCACAGCACAAACACAATATTCCCTTGATATTCTGCACTAGGCATGATAGGACTGATCTGCATACAGGTCTGGGGTGCATTCTGAACAGGGATCAAGATGAACACTGCAATCAATCCTCTGTGGACATGAGCTGGCTCTGAACTTGAGCAAATGGTCACATTCTGACTTGCTGCAAAGCAAAAGCAATCCAGAGCAAAACTACACTTCCAATTTACCATCAATTATTCAACAAAGGCTCTTGCACACACAGGAAGTGAAATGTCACCATCCAGCCCCTGCTTCTGGAAGCCATACACACCAGGGCTTGGCAGTGCCTTTCCTGGGGCCCAAAAGTCAACAAAAAGGAGACAAAAAGTCACCTCTCACTCATCAGTGTGGTGAATTTGCACCACCCCAGCAGTGCAGGAACACTTCACCCTGTGAATCCCATTTTACATTAGCTGATAGCAACACAGATCAGGAGGAGAGCTAATGAATAAATCAGTTGTATGTAGAGGAAAGCAATCCCCTCCTGGATTACTTATCTGCTTTGTATCCAAATGCAGTGTTTCTGAGTCAAGTGTAAATTGCATTCTGCAGTGAGATCTCCACATCCCAGCCAGGCAATCCCTAGAGATTGGGCCTTGGCAGACCAAGTTTTGAAACCATCTCGCTTCCTCTGTGGCCAAAGCTTAATCCCTTTAAACTGTCCCAGAGTTGAAACTTATCCTATGGATCTCTGACCAAACACTAGGCACATCTGCAGGGGGCTCCAAACAGTAATTTAGAGGCTAGCCAAAAGCAGCTTAGCCTTTTTATGTAGAACTTCTGCAAGCTGCTAGTGCTTATTACTCTGACACAGGTGACAGACCAAATAACACATGAAAGATTCATTTCTCATCAAAGTTAGGCTCTGTTTTCTCTCTTGGATCCAGTGACTTGTTTATCAGGAATGAGGGGGAGGTGATAGAAAAAAGTTTGCTTTTCCAAGGAGGATAAGCAGTGTTGGGCTAACTCCAGGGATAACAAGACACAGGAGAAAAATTCTGCTTCCAATTAATCACAGACAGGACTTAAAAGTGTCTGTAAACATCAGTGACCACAGCCCTGCACTTGCTCCAACTGCTCCTACACAGAAGCTTTCTCCCTCAGACACTGCTCTGCCAGGTCACCCAGGCAATCTCCTAGACAAGACACAAACAAGGCTGCAGTGGCCAAACACAGCCCAGAGGGAGAGCTCCTGAGGGGCAGGAAGAAGGGGATGGAAAGGCAGGCTTTGAGCTGCATGAATGGAGCCCAGAGTGCCAGAACTTGCCTGACCTGGGACATCTCCAAAGGTTAAACTAGGACTCTCCAGTGTTGTGTACTTTTAAAACCAAAATAACTTTCCAACCCTTTCAAAACAAATGCATCTGTACTCAGAAGACCTGAGCTTGCACCTGATTAGGTGATCTGTCTTGGGATGATTTTCACCTTTCATTTCCTACTGAAGCACCACTGCTGAATGACTCTGAGAGATGCCTTTAGACTCAGTGAGCTGTGAAAAAGCTTTAAAAATATTAAAGGAAGCCCAACACACCTCCCAATCACAACCAAAATCCTTCCCAAACCAGCTAAAACACTAACCTGGATACGCTTCTCCTCCTCTTCTCTCTTTTTCCTCTCCTCCTCTTCCTGTTTTCTCTTTGCCTCAATCTCAGATTTCCTATGACAAAAGAGGAGAAGAAGGAGATGAACACAGGTTATTAACAATACAAGGCAAAGCATCTTCCACAAAAGTGACTGGTAACCCAGAAGTCAGGCTATGTAAAGCCAGGAAACTTCCCAAGTCCATCTGCATTTCCAGGGGCACTGCAGCATTTCTTCCCTGGGCAAGGAGACACTTTAACACTGCACAACACACCAGGAGAACCATCCAAGTGACTCCTAAGCATAGGAGTGGTAAAAACGACCTCATTCCAGTGCCTTTCCCATTCCCTTCTCACTCTATAACCACTCACAGTCTTCTTTCCTCTTCCTCCTTCCGCCGCTTCCTCTCTTCCTCCTCGCGTCTCCTCCTCTCCTTCTCCATCTCCTCCTGGATGCGCCGCAGCCTCTCTGCCTCCTCCTCCTGCTGCTTCTTCTTCTGCAGGGCACTCAGCAGCTGCTCAGAGCTTCTCACTAGAGCATCATATTCTTTCTGGATCTGCTCCCTGGTCATTATAGTCGTCTGCAGTGTGGAATAGTAAGAGGGGATTCCTATTCTTTAACATTTGCGTTTCACTTAAACTAAACACTGAGCAAATCTACTGCTCAGTGCTCTCACTGCACTCAATAATTCAATGCCATACACCCTTCAGGGTTGGGGAGCTTGAGGACATCCTTCCCTTGCCTCATGAGGACTCAATACTCTCCTCTCTCATATAAAACAACACAAAAAACATCTCTGTTTTGTCACTAAAATTGAACGTGTCTTCATTTTTTTCAACCTTAGCACACTAAGATGAGAACGAAGGGTCTGCTATGTGCATTTTGTGTCCTCGTAGCTGCTGGAGGGGTTATTTACAGCTCTTTGATGTCATAGCACAGGACAGTTTCTCTTACTGTAAGTATTCTGAGGAGCAAACAGGTTGAAAACACTTGAAACAAGAGCCCTTGCTCCCTGTGTTTTCAAACCTCATTGCCAGCTACAGTTTGAGTTCATTGTACAATTGCCATTGCTGTACACTACTGGAACTGCACCAGGAGGTGCTTGCTGACCATTTCTGGGGGGGTGTTATTATGATAATCAAATTATTCTTATTAGAAAAGAGCATTATGAGTTCACAGATGAACTCTATCCCCTGTTCAACACTGATCTGAAGCAGAAAAATCTTAACATGGTAGAGTAAGAAAGTGATAATGCTGCAAGATGAATTCTCTTTACTTCCAAGCCTGAAAAAATCCCTGATAGATTTGCAGGAAGCTGCTTGGGCAGAGGGGTTGGACCAGATGAGCCCCAGAGATCTCCTCCAACCCCTAGCATGCTGTGAAACTGATAACTGGGACATCAATCAAGGCTTGTAGCTTTCATCCCTGATTCAAATACTGCTAATATACGTTATTCTAACAGTAAAAGCAACAAGCAAGTTATTAACAGCACTTGTCTCATCATAGCCACAGGCAGTTTTGCCTCATGTTCTCCAGTGGTAAATCTGGAACCCCGAGGGAACATCAGAGAACACTCAGCCAGCTTCAGGATTCCAGTTAACATTCACCATTTGGACTTGATGATCTTAGAGATCTCTGCCAACCTTAATGATTCTGTGATTCTAAACAGGTTTTACCTATTGGAATGACCTCTACATTAAAACACCTTTTCTATGAAGAAAAACAACACATCAGCCTTCGACTTTATTTCAAGATTCCAGCAACAAGAAACTATTTCTCTGGTGATTAGCATACCTTAATTTTGATCATTGAAGCATCAATAGAAGACTCCAGCTCCTTCACCTGCTTGCTTGTCTCTGCCTTGCCCTCCTTCAGGGCACTCACTACTTCATTGAACTTGGCAAGCCTGTTCTTGAGCGTGCAGACTTTGATCAGGCCATCGATGCTGGGAGGGGAGGGAGCAGAGCAGAGCTTACTTGGAGCTTCAGCCTCTCCTAGGAGATGATGTTTCTAACCCTACCACTAATTACAGTCATGCTTTCTCATCAAACTCACCCTCTTCCTTTCACATTCTAACATTACCACACAAACCAGGCAAGCCCTCGAGCCTTCTGCTAACAATAATTAAAGTTGATTAGCAGTAGGCCACTCAAAAGGGGGAAATCATTTGGATTTTTGGTTGTCTGTTGGGTTGTTGTCAATAACAAGTCATTAGTAGGTACTAGAAGACTTTGATTGGAGTGGATAAAGGTTGGTCTGTAAGTGACACAACTCAATCATGGGTGTAGGGACCTGCACCTGGGGAAGGATAATCCCATGGAGCAGGACAGCTTAGGGTTTGCTCTGCACAGAAGGATCTGGGAGTGCTGGTGGACAACACGGTCACCATGAGCCAGCAGAGTGCTCTGATGGGCAAGAACACCAATGTTCTCCTGGGCTGCACTGGCAAAAGCATTGCCAGAAGATTGAGGGAGGTGATCCTGCTCCTAGACTCAGCCCTGGGGAGGCCCCACCTGGAGAAGTGTGCTCAGTTCTGGCCTCCTCAGAGACAAGCTGCTCCTGGAGTGAATCCAGCAGAGAGCTACAGTCATAAGCAACCCTGAGAAGCCCCTTTTCTCCAGGCAAAGATCATTTCCTCACCGTGGTTTGTGCTTCCTCTTGCACAGCCACATCCGAACTGTCTTCTGGATCTTAATGCAGGCACCAGCTCGGTATTTGATCTTATTTTTCACTGCAAACACACAGAAGAGACTGAGCCTCAATGGCTTAGACAATTCAACACAACTCTTAGAAGACTCACAACAGAATTCCAGAATACAACCCAAAAGCTCCAGCTGCTGTTGCTCTAACATAGCCTTCATCTAAAGACTCCAATGACTGGGGCCAGGAGGCAAGTTAAGCAGGGAATAATGGCAAAGGACAGGCACCAGCCTGTGTGCTGAGTAGCTGAGGAGAGCCACGATAAATGCAGCTTTACTAGAGGAAGCACAGACACCTAAGGATCCAGGATGCTTTCAGCCATCAGCTCAGCACATGCTTTGTGAGCACAGGGACATTTAATTCCTGGCCTTAGGTGATCACAAAAATTCATTCCACTTATTGATTATCTATTACATATTCTAGGTGTAAAATTAGCTTCTAATTTCCCATAAAACACTAAAAGAAAACTAAGACCTACCAAACCAGAATAATATTTCCCTGGCTTTCTACTTTCTGGACACTGTGACAGAGATTCTGTCCTTCTGAAAAACAGACTAAACTGCATCAATTTCTAGGTCAAGCCCCCTGACTTTAGTGTTACAATATCTGATGTCTGAAGCCTACATGATAAGAATTCACCAGTTCTGTCTGGCTCAGTATAAGCAGCAATAAGTAGCATGCAGTCAGTGACAGATGTAGATGTCAAGAGTGTGCTGGCCCCAATGCAGGAGGCCTTTATGCTTTACTTCTCCATCTTCATGTATACTTCCCACTCTCTGTGTTATTACAGATCCCTGACATCCTGCATCAGAGCTTTCCCCATCCCAGATATCTTCACTGAAGCACCAGATGAGCATCAACCTCTCTTCCACATCCCCTCCCTCCTGCTCTGCACAGGCCAAGCTGCCTATCAGCAGTGACAGGCACTTATTTGCTGATCAGCAGGAACTGCTGGAGTGGAGAAGGTTGCCTTGTAATTCCTGTCAGTGCTCTCCACCATCCAGTTTGTGCCTGGAGATGACAACCTGTGGGCAGGCCCTTCCCAGAAGTGAACGACCTGTGATAGCTACTTCTTTGTGTGCAAGTGTTTAGCCAGGCTTGAGGAAGCAGCCAAGCAGAGTGCTGCTGGGATCTGTCTCCCTCTGAAACAGCTTCCCCTCTAAGCCTCCCTGCATCAAGGAAAGGCAAGAGAATCTCACCAACTTGGAAACCAATTACTCAAACTCCAGCACGGAACCATGCATGCCCTTGGCCACATTTCCAGGTGCTGCTAATCCCTTGGCTCTGTTTCCAGAAGCATTCTGGTTTCCTACAGCACATCAAGCACCTACATTTAATGACTGAGAGGGAACACCACTGCACTTTCTTCCAGCGACTGCAGACCAGCCAGCGGTTGACCCTTTTCACCAGCTCTGCCAAGTGCTCAGGGTCTGACTTCATGATCTGGTCAAACTCTGCAAACTGAACACAACACAGGCCATCAGACAGCATTAGCCAAGAGCATGGGCACTTCAAGAGGGGAAGTGTTTGTACTGTAAGCTGCAGCTCATCACATCAGTCTTCAGTTCATTCAGCAGCTCTGGCTGGCATCACTTTCATCTTTAGAGACAAAAGAAATGACTCCTGGGGGATTTCTGTTTGTTTGTTCAACTGACTGGCAACTCTTGGCATTTTGAATAATCCAACCACTGAACAGGAATTGTCTCTTTACATCCTGAATGCTAGGCTCTGCCCTTCTCCAACTTCAAGACACCTCTAGTTCTGTATCTAGGGAAAAAGAAAGCCCTACAAGTACTTTTCCTTTATACCTTCCCTGAAAATCCTGCACTTCAACTTTTTGGTAATTATGACAGCAAGAACATTCTTGTGGGACTACAATAACTTTCCTTTCTAGTGACAGCATCTCCCTTTCTCTGCACAGCAGCAGCAATGCTCAGAATCACAGAGAGTTCAGCTATAAACAGATCTTGCTAGAAAATATGTTTTCTTTGCTCTTTTTAATAGTCAACCTAAGTCTTAGGTGACTGGTAGAACATCTGGGAATACAAAGAGTGTGTTAGGAACACAGCAGCATTAGCAACAAGACAAGACAAGCAATTAAATCAGCATTCATATTGATTTTTGGAACAGAAAATGAACAGTATTTACAAAATCCCCTAGGCAATCTCATTGAAGTTGGCCACACTGCTGAACAGTGTCACTAGCCAAGGTCTCTTCCAAGTGGGATTATTCTAAGATTCACATTCAGGAACTCCAAGAAAAAACGTTACCTTGCCAGGTCTGAAAAACACCTTGGTTAGCCCAAATTTGTAATCAACCTCATTCAGTCCCAAGGCTTTAAAGAGTGCCTGAAACAGAGAAAACACAGTTAGGATTGTAGCCTCAGGAAGAAACCAAAACAAAACCACACACAAACCAAAAAACCCAAACCAAACCTCTTGTTGTCTCTGATCCAGGAGAGAGGAATGAATTCCTTACCTTGCAGAAGAGCCTTGGATCCAGGCGAGCCAACTTGTCAGGCAAGTATTTCTTGTACATGTTATAGAGCTCATGAAATGAAGCTCGTGAAGGGAAACCACCCTGCATCAAATCCAGCACTGACACCATCCCTAAATCCAGGGAAACACATGCAGAACAAGCTGCTCTCAGCAACATGCAGTGATTTTTAGGATAACCAGTAGTTTAGCCTCAAAGATATCGTTCAGGCATCAAACCAGAGAGTTCAGCTGGGACCTGATGCAGCCAACATCAAGTACACATCACACACTGCTAGGACTTTCATACTTGGAATACTAGGGATCAGCTGCTAAGATGGAAAGTGGATGTCCCAAATACTGTCACTACAAAAGGCCTAGTGGTACCCAACATGTAAAGCACAGATAAAAAGATCAGGATGTATGAAAGCAACAGTTCAAGCACGGAGAGGCTGCCTTTATCCCACACATCCCAAACTTAGGTCAATCTGTAACACCCAAAAGTCATAACCAGAGGGAAAAATATCATTACCTGAACACTGAAGCTGAGAGAGGATCTGTCCTCCTTCAAACTGGTGATTTGTCATCTTTAGATTAGGTTTGATGCAGCGAATAAAGCTAGAACCCTGACAGAGAAAACAAGAAGCTGGCAGGAGCTGCATGTTGTTAAACCTCTTGAAGTAACAATCCTTTCAGAATTATGGGTGAAAAACAAAGATACAAACTAGGAGCACTCTAAAAAGAGAGATGCTGACATTCTTTTCCTATCCTGTGTCAGTTTGGCACTCTAGCCTTGATGTAACTGAACTCAGTGCTCAAGCTGCTAATTGGCTCCTCAGCTGTTGAGTTTTCACCCCACTGTTCCTAACATTAGTACAACCTAATTAGATGTAGCAGTCTAGATTCATTAGCCTCTACAGTCACATCAGCTCAGTGCCTCAGGCCTCCAGAGTTCCCAGCATGCCAGATGAACCTGACCTTCCTTCCTTCTCTTACTTGGGAGAGTTTCTTCTGGCTCCCTCATGGCTTCACTCTCCCTTCCCTCGTGTTCTACTCTCCTCCTCTCTTAGCACTGGGGGTGCTCTCTCCACAATTCTCACCACTGCTTTCTTGACCATTTCATAGTCATTCAGGATGACATTTGTCCAAAACACCATCGTGTTCTCCAGATTTTCCTCTAACAGGTGGTGGCTGCTGCTGCTAAGCTACCTAAACCAAAACTGGGACTGAGAGAACACAGCATTACTTCTGCTTTGCAGCATCTTCTCTCTGTTTCCATCTCTGGAAACAGAGCAGCTACCAAGAGAGCTCAGTGTTAACAACACATCCTCAGCCATGGGGTAGCTAAACTCAGAGTTTAGCCTGGCCACATCCTTGTGCCCTGCTCTGGGTCCCAGCTGCACAGTATTCTGGGTGAAGGAGATGCTCTTTCTTCCAGACCAGCCTCAGGAGCACAGCCCAATCTTCATGCCAGCTAACTCCAGCACCTGCCCCATTTGTTTCCCATGCTTTGCCTCCTTTTTTCTGACAGCCCATAACCTCACATCTAGACTAAGTCAGCCTGCAGTCAAGAGAAACACGAGTGTGTTCCTACAGCTCCAAGTTGTAACTCCATGAAGAATTCCACAAACTAACAAATCACATCAGCTAAATTAGCAGACAGGCACTTGGGCAATCAGGTTCTTTGATCACCTCTGCACTTAGAGCCTAGAAGTGAAATGAAATGTGATTTTTCACAGCTTTATGGAATCTGACTAAAGTATCAGCTGCCTTACTTCCAAATAACATCTCTAAATCCAATTAGTCACCTGTGATAATGAGAAGGAAAAGTGACACAACAGGAGCCTGCAGCCCAGATAGATGTCAAACTGTGTCACTTCCATTCTACATGAAGTGTGTGTAGCAGGTTTGAAGGAACTCAGTCATCACTAGCTGCACAGCAACAGGTGTCAGGAGGAACTCTAGGGCAATGCTGTTTATTGTAAGCCACCCTTTTGAGATAAACAGTCAGGACTTAGGTTAGAAAATGATGACCCCACATGTACTTACAGTACTGTGAAGCTTCTCCAGGAGCAAATTTAACTGAGTCTGTAAAAGAGAAGGGATTGCTTCAGGAGCCTGCCCAGGACACAGCCAGAAACACAGGCACAGAGCAGGGCTCCAGCAGTGCTGCATGCATCCTCACTGCTAGCACATCAGTCACAGGCAGAAATCATGCAGTGGTCCTGAGGAAATTGCTTTGTGTTGAATGGTGCAACAACTGTGTGGAGAATACTAGAGAGACAGTGAGCCAGCAAAGGGAAACAAAGGAAGGAATGGCTATGTAATAAAGTGACAGAAGGCATGAGCCTGGCCAGCAGTCACTGAAAACCTGAGAAAGCCCAAATGTAAACTGTAACATGTATTTGGATCTTAAATCATTAACACAGATGCTCAAGGCTTTCTGGAAGCTCAAGGTTTAGGTGAAGGAACCTGCATAAATTATTTTTAACTCCAAACTTCCAACTTTGTAACTCTCTGTTGTTGACAACAGACTGTCATTTGAACATTGTCTTTACTGAGGATGGATTTCAACCTACTGTGATCAGAAAAGACCTCAGCCCTGTGATTATTTGGGGGCAAGTCTACAGGATCACTACAGACTTAAGGCTATCAGGGAAAAGGAGCTGCTAGTGAATATAATTGGTGGGGACTTGTAGAACCTCACCATGAAAATAGCTTTACTTTTCCTTGCCAGCTGGGTCTGTGCTAGCCCTGGATCACTGCTGTGCCAGCCTCTCTAGTTTACTAGAAAGCTTTAAATACATAGACTGAAATAAGACAAAATTCTCTGTGTCCTAACATATTCTTCATTTTCTGTCCTGGAATCAAAATTGAGAGGATCAGACTTTTGACCAATTTTGAGGTCACAATATTTGACATCTACAGCTGCCAGTTGTCCTTCCAGTGCCTACAACTGGTTTGGTTTGGAACTGATCATGGATATGGTTAGGAAGAGAGGAGGAGTGTCCCAAGAGGCCTGACAAACACTAATATCCTCTTGCTCAGTTCACACTTACACAGACTCTTTCTAGCTCTATTTGAATAGCATCCTACTTAGCTGTTCTTATGTTAGAAATGCTTCATTTTGGAAAGGACAGTCTCATTTCCAATTAATTCTTAATTTCCAGAGGAAAAAGAGCCCTTCCTTATACTCTAGGATTAGTAAGAAAAAAAACAAAAAACAACAGAGCCATTCTCAGGTTAATTTCACTAATGAGATGATTATAGGAATAAAAGATATTGCTCCTGGAATGAGCACAATTTAATCCATCATTACCATGGTGAGGTAAAAGCATCCCAAAGATTCTTCAGATGAAGAAATGACTGATTTATAAGGATAAAGTCATTAGTTATAAGGAAGGGATGTGTGGAGGGTTTCATACAACAGTATCTCATCACCGATGGCATCAGAGGCACGTGAGACTGACTGACAGCCTGAGGCACTAAGAATTCTTATTCTGGGAGAGATTCAATCCCTGCTAAGCTAACAGAAGTGCTCTCAGTGCCATCTGAAGGGAGGATGTCATGGCTATTAGTGTTCATCAGGAGCACATGCTGTGGCTGGGAAGGGAACACCAAATGAATTACTGCAAGGAACACAAACAATCCAAATGCACTGAAACTGGAAAACACTGAAGGAGTTTTAGATGGCTGGGCCAGATCCAAGCAGGACTGTGGTCATCTTCTACGTGTAGAGGTGAACACCAACATCCAAAAGGCAACCCAAAACAATCCCTCTCTCAGTTGCTGCTTAACTTCCAAAGTGCTTCCTGTTTTACTGCAGACCTCCTTGGGCCATGGCACCAGCCACATCTCCTCCTCTCCTGCCTGTGGGCTGCTAAATCCAAGAGCAGTGGAAAACCCAGATGGAACCAAGTGGAAACTAGCTCCAAGAGCCCACAATGGGTTTCATTTAGAAAGGCAGCTAAAAAGAAATGGAGCCTAGCTTCACCTGCAACAGCCTGAAGGTTGCAGGGCTGGCTGAGGACATGGCTGAGCTGTATCTAATTCCATTTCTCACTCTGCCTTCTGGTCACACATTTGATAGTAAACCAATTGCTACAGTTTAATCCTACAGGAGGAGGAGGAAATCATGATGAGAGCACAGCTCAAGAGAGGAGGCTGCCCAATTCCCAGTTCAGTACAAACCCAGCACCTTACAAGTCTCCTGCTCTCACCACACTCATCCTTCCATCACCACTGCTGCCACACAGGATTCAAGTGCTGCTCCCACACCCTTCCTGCTCTTCAGCTCCTGCATTTTTAAGGCAAGAGGTCCAAAGACTAGCCACAGGGATGCAAGAAGGAATTCTCTTGCAGTCCTGATTCAGCACTTCACCTTGGACATGGAGCAGAAATGCTCTTCTGCTTTTGGCAGTGCCCCACACTACAAGGAGGGGTTTGGCTTGTCTAAGATGCCTGCTTTCCCCAGACACTGCACAAGGAACATGGTGTGGGGCTTTAGGTGCCCTAGGTGAGGCAGCACACCCAAAATGTTGCAGCACTGGACTTGGAGGCATACAAATCCTTCATTGGATCTGGCCCAGATGCTTTAGGAAGAGCTCTTGCTGAAACTGCAGCAGCTCTACCAACAGTAAATCCAGGAGATGGAAAAATTTACCTGCAGCCCATGGCTGTGCCTGCTTTTCATCTGTTAATCCCCCTACAGCTCTCTTTCTAGCCATCCTGAGCTGGGATAGACCAGCTAAAATAAAACTGCTGAATGAGAGAAGGGTGCAGCACACACGTGGAGAAGGACAAGGTTTGAAGGTCAGCTTTACAGTGAGCAGAAGAAAGGAGAAAATGAGGAGAAGCATCAGATTCAGGTCTTGAGGAAGGAAACACTCAGCACAAGGAACATCTTTCTGTGAAAGCCATGGCTATCTTTGTATTTTAGAAGAGGAAAAACAGTGGTTAGGTTAGGCTTTGAATATGGAGAAACTGGAAGCAAATGCTACATCTTCTAGAATGCACAATGAAGAGAGGATGGAGGAACACTTTCAGTCACACTCAGAACCCCTTTAAGCCCACAGAATCTAAAACTCAAGACTTTTAACCTTTTGAATAAAGATTTCATGTGGCTTTACAAAATTCTGACTTCCAAATGACTGTATAACCTCTGCAAGGACTATGAGGTAACATATTTTTGACTGAAACACAGAGCAAAACCAGAATCCTCTTTGAATCTCAACTTCTTCCAACCTTAGATTCTACCCATTTCAGGTAACTTCAGAAATGACAAGAAGCTAAGATTCTTTGCTGTATTCTGTTACCTTGAACTTGTTGCCCACACTGATGAAGCTAAGCTTCCCAGCTTTCTGTTTGGGATCCTTGTTGTTGTTAGTGCTCGACTCAAAGAGCTGTCGAACAAACTTGTCCTTGGATTCACAGATGAGAGATTCCAGGGACATGTGCAAAGCATCATTGTTTTTCTCCACAAACTGCATCTGAAAAGACAACCCAAGAAATAATTAGCACATCTGTCTCACTGCCCCAGTTACTGAAGTCTTAACTGGACACACAAAACACTAAGGACAGAGAGAAAAGCTAATCTTAACCTTGATGGTGCTGGAATCCTGAACGTGTCCCCAAAACCAAGCTGCACTCTGAGCACTTACACTGGCAATGCTGACACAAAAGCAGTTTCAAAGCTAGGAGATCTAAACTCCTGCATTTCTCTTCTGATGAAAGGAAGTTTTGTGATGTACACCCTGAAAGATGTACAAGCACTACAAAGTGTTAACAGAGATCGTTGTGCAATTACCGTCTCATAGCACACAGCTCCTGCAAAATGTCTCACAATAAAGCCTTCATCATCCCTGATATTCCTGTGGACAGCCAGCTTAGACTTCCTAGGAATCTGGAATGACAAAAGTGCATTACAATGGTGAATTAATTACACTGGAGAGTAAGAAAAAGTTTATCCTTCAAACATCCCCAGGATTCCACCGGGAGCACTAGGTGTTTTAAAGGACATTTCCTGATGTGATGACCACTACCATTCCCATTCCCAAACCCTCTTTCCATCCTTATTCAGACCCTTAGGTACCTCACATTCAACCTAGAAGTCACCAGGATTGCTAACACCATCTAGGTGGTTTTCCTTTTGCCTTTAATCAATGATTTCTTTACCATTCATTCCACTGCTGAGGAAAAGCTTGGGCAGATCAATAGGATTAGATAGAAGCTTAAAGTATCTTTTCAGATAGAAGCTTAAAATCTGTTTTCAGATAGTGTATTTTAAGAGGCAACCACCTAGCTGCTCTTACACATCCCCACAACCATGTTTCATTGCACAGCCATCCAGCTCCTCAATAAACTTAACAACCAAAGCTGGCCTTGCCAAAGGAGCATGCATTGTGCAGCCTGCTGGGGTAGGAGTTGCTTAGGAAAGGATTTCATTACATTCAAGTGTTACTATCAGCTGTCCCAAGACTTGTTTTATTCCCCAAAAGACAGCAAAAATAAACCTACAGAGAGCCTGAAATGGTCCTTGTGTTTTTGGTGCACCACTGCAGTAAAATGCTGGTCACTGGGCTGGGGAAGACGATTCTCTTCATCCAGAATATCCAGGATGCCTATGAGCTTGGCTTCAATCAGATCTGTTCAGCAAAGAACACACAGCTAAATTCACAACAGAACTAAACACTACAAGTTTAAAATGCTACAGGGAAGACTGTTTACACAAGATACAAGAAGTCACTGCAAATCAATCTGATTAGTTGATTGAATCCATCTCTTATACATATTAAGTTCTAAATCTAACTGTAAGGTCCCTTCCAGCCCAAAGCACTCTAAGATACATAAAAGGGCTCAGGACTGAGGCACTGCTACTTGCATTCCTAGGTAAGCTGCCCAAACCTTTCCTCTGGCAGGAAAATGGAACAGCTTGGCACCAGCCTGACCCATTTTCCCCACTCTGAGTCAGGCAGAGACCTTTTCTTCCTACAGGCACCAGGGAATCCTTTTTGATCTTGAGACATGTTGCCAAAAAACCCCCAAAACTCCCATGCCCAGGCAGGGCAACAACCTTTATATAGCAATGTGGCAGTCTAAACTCTTCCCAGCATTTCTGGGAGCAGGCTCAGGCTGATAGAGACATTATTAAACCACTATTTCCTTATCTCCTGGCACTGTGCTTTTGTTCCCTCTCCCAAACACCTTGCTGGTGCTTTTTCACAAGACGACAAGAGCTGTCTCTTATTAAGTCAGAGTCAGTGCCTTCCTAGTCCTAGTGACAAAGGGAGAGCTACAGAGAGCCAGCAGAAGCAGAGCTCTGCCACTCTCAATCCTCTGCTCAGCCAGGCCTGGCCACTTCTCAGGAGGAAATCACTGGAAATGCAAAAGCACAAAGGAATTCTGTTCACAATGCACCAATTTGGAGAACAGAAATTGAGCTCAGAGAGAAAACCAAACCAAACCACAGCAGCATCCTCTGCTCCATCAGTCTGTGGAAGCCCAAAAGCAGCAGTAACCTCTACAGCCTCTTGCCAATAGCTTATTTTGTTTCTCTACTCAATGGCTCAAAAGAAGAGGGGGGGGAATGGGCTGGGATTTTTTTTTCCCCTAGATCCCCTCACACCCCTCTTCACTTTATTTACCTTATTTAGGAGTTTCTACCTAGATTTCTAGAGAAATGCACCAGACATCCACAAGTGCTGCTGCACTTAGCACACACATGGCTCCCTTACCTACCTGCATCATTACACAAAGCTGCAAGAGCTCACAAGGTTGCAACAGTCATTAAAAGCATAAAACTCCTCGTGCTAGGCATATTTTGCCTCTTCTGCTTGAAGCATTTCTTGTCCAAGCAGCTTGCCAGCTGAAGGACTCACCTATGCAGTCCTGGTTATCTACATATCTCACTTCATTAACCCCCAGGCCTTCCCTTTGGTAGAGTTCTTGTTCCTAAAGCAAACATAACAAGAAAAGAATCATTGGAAAAGGGAAAACACCACTTACCATGTTATTTCACCCACCAAAAATGCATTTATTTTGTTTCCAATAAACACAAAGAGATTTTTCAACACCTATTTTAGAACTTCCTTCCACACCTTAATATATTCCAACCTCATCTCCTGAATGATAAGCTCATGCAATTAGATATCCTCATTAGGGATGAGATATTGTCCAGTATCTGGATGCCTCATTTGAATGAATGGTGACACAAAGCTGGCAATAAAAAGATAGCTGGGTTTTTGACATGACATATTCTTTTCTAGCACAACCAGCTGTCACACAGTATTTTTTTTAACTAGATTTTTTTCTATCTAAACATGATGTGCAATCTTAAGGAAAGCAGTGCTACTTTAAGCATCTTTTCACTTAAGGAAACTTTCCTCAAATTGTAGAATCAGAGAATGTCCTGAACTGGAAGGAGCCACAAGGATCATGGAGTCCAGCTCCTGGCTCTGCACAGGACAACCCCAAAATCACAGCATGTGCCTGAGGGCATTGTCCAGATGCTCTGAGGCTGCAGACACAAGGAGGTCTCTCCTCAGTCTCCTCTTCCCCAGGTTGAACAAACCAAGTGCCTTCAGCCACTCCTCACAGGACTTCCCCTCTAGACCCTTCCCCATCTTTGTGGCCTCCTTCAGATGCTCTCCAGTAGCTTTATCTCCTTTTTATACCATGGCACCAAACCTGCAGCCAGTGCTGGAGCTGAGGCTGCAGCAGCCCAGAGGAACAGGAACACTACATCTGACCAAACATACCTCTTTCAGAATCCTTTCATTAAAGAACTGCTGCAGCTTCTCATTGCAGTAGTTAATGCAGAACTGTTCAAAACTGTTGTGCTCAAAGTATTCTGAAAAACAGACATTTCCATTTCTATGAGAAACCACAGTGCCAGGAATTTATAGAACATAGTCAATAAGAGAAGCTTCAGAGGGTTGACATTGAAAGCTGTGCTCAGAGCCTGATCTGTTTCTTTCAGTAAAACCAGCTTCAGCAGCTCTTCAAGCTGCACATGAGACAGCTACAAAACCCTGAGACAAGCAGCAGGCACTTCTACCTGGCAGCCAAGCAAAGCAAGATGTTAGCCCAGAGTGAAGCTGTCCCCACAGCCCTCATGCAGGCTGGCACAGCTCTCAAGGCCTGCAAAGCAAAGGTTCCCTTCTTCACTACTCTTGGACCAACTCCCCAGGGCTAGAGCACATCAGCAAAGCTGTCCTCATCTCCATCTCAGCAGCCAAACAGGGCAAAAGCATCTCAGGAGCCAGCTGAGGTGGAGCCCAGCACTTGCCAGGAGCACTATCCATCCTCCAAGGAAACAGCATCTTAACTGCAGAGGCTTCCTTTGCCTGCCCACCAGCATGCAGCAAGGGAGAGTCCAGTCCTGCAAAGCTGTGTCTCTGTAGGAATCTCAAAGCATCACAAAGATGCCCAGCTTCACACTGCAGTGTGTTACTGTCACCAAGAGAAGCTCTAGAGCTGCTCTACATCCTTGTCCCTCAGGAAAATGAGTGTTCATCTACTCTTTTCATGCCCTTGTAACCCATCCCACCCACCAAGAAAGCCTTCCCACTCTCCTCTACAGAGTTTATGATAAGACTTTTTGGTGGCAATAACAGACAAGGAGAAAAGTAATGATTTTGTTTAAAGTAGACTTACCAAAGCCAGCTATATCTAGAACTCCAATGAAGAAAGAGGAAGTCTCAAAGGGAAAGCACTGGTTCACCCTGTTCACTACATGGTCAAAGAGGTGGCTGTACACTGTCTTAGCCAAGGCATCACGAGCATTGTTTGCTTGTTCCACTTTCAAGGGTACCCTAAAAACACACACAAATATAGATCTTATTTTTCAGCATCCTCAGCAGAGATGAGAGTATTATTGATACAGCTTTATTCTGCATTGTGACCACTCTGGCTCTGCCCTGCTCCAGGCTCAGCAGCCCCAGGGCTCTCAGCCTTTCTTGCTGCCACAGATGCTCCAGTGCCCTCAGCATCTCCCTAGCAGGATGTCCCCACTCCAGAGCTGCCCTGTCACCTTCTCCAGACAGTGACTTTTCTGTACACAGGAGGACAAAGATCTGTTAGGTCAGAAAAGCAAAATGCTCCACAGCTTACCCATATTGCATCATTCCCTGCATCTCCCAGGATTCTCCAGCACTACACTAACTCCAGTTTATTATTTCTGTGGTTTTTTCCAAGGCTGATACCTCTGATGCAGAAAGATGAGACTGATGGAGATCACTTTCTATTGTGACTGGTTGAGTCAGGGAACCAGAGACTCTGCTCACTAAGGACACCTGCAGCTACATTACATTAGAGAGTAATTAGCTAGAACACACAATCTTGTCTTCCACTAAGTATCTCCTGACTTATCTTAAGGTAACAAGGCCTGACAGGAATCTTAGCTTATAAATAGCAGGGAGGTACCTTGCATTCCATTAAGAGATCAGGATGCTAAGTCCCATGTCAGCTGCAGGCCCATTGCATAATACAATACATTACAATCATTTATGCTTTCAGATTTATCTTTCCAAACCTGGCAAACAGTCATATTTCTAGAGGATGTAGTGATTTAGGCCTTGTTCTTATAAAAAAAACACCCCAAACTCTGCCATTGTTAGGTACCATTCCAGAGACTGGAAGCTCCCTGTAAGCACTGGAAGGCTCTGCAACATCTCCCTGGAGCCTTCTCTTCTCCAGCCTGAATAAGCCCAGCTCCATCCCTCAGGTCAGCACTGCATCCAGAGGAAGTGAGCAGGAGAGCAGCACTGTGCCTTTGCAGTCGAAGAGGCTTTGCACTGGTACCAACACATTCTTTCCCTCTGTATAAACACACTTTTGGGGGATGACCCAAACATCAGCCAGCAAGGTGATCATTCTGCTCTTGTGGGGAGCCTAACAAGGACAGGGACCCCCAGGGCAGCTGCCAAGCCTCCCTTGCCTGTCCACTGCACATTAGTACCTAATCCAAGTGACAGAGAGAGTATTTAGCATCACCCTCCTACTGTTCCTAGCTGGCTCCATTGTGCCCAGCAGAACAAAGCCTTTGTTATACTCTCAGCACAGTGATTTCAGCTCAGCTCTTTATTCACTGTGACCTATTAGGGCTCACATGATCTACTTGCAGACAAAAGGTCCCTAAGAAGGAGAGAAATGAGGAGCTCTTTGGGTTGCTGGAAGAGAATAAAACAATGTACTTGTCAAACCTCTACTACTGACAGCAATCAAAAAGTGTCTGAAAGACACTAGCAGTGCCAAACCTGCTGGCAATTTCATAAATAACAATCCAATCCACTCTCCTTGTACATGTGGAAAGCCACAGGAGAAGATATTTGTGTGTTTATTGGTGTGTGTTTGCTTTTAGCTGCACAAGTTTAGAAGAGGCTAGAGAAAGAGGTTTACCTGCAAGGATTATCAAGTCCAAGTCCTGTCTCTGCACAGCACAGCCCCCAAAATTACACCATGGCTTAATGCATTAAATCTTTCCAGAGGGTGGAAGGAATCCTCTGGATTCGATTTTGCCATCCACAAAATAAAACATTGGGGAAGAAATAAGATCTGCTGGCACAAAAGCACAGCTCCTTGTGTGTGTGCACTTCCCAACAACCCCCCAGGCTCATCAGGATAAATATGCTGGACAGAAAATCTTTACACTCTTAACTCCAAGGGAATGTGAAGCTGTAACAAAAATGGTATTTGTTCTTAAGCAGCCTTCCTTGACAGGGTCACTTGAGATGTGCTGAAGGGGAAGCAGTACGTTATGATACAGCTTTGCTTTAGGGCTTGATATATCCCACCAGACATTCTCAACACCCAGAACCCTGTGGCCAGGACTAGGGCAGGGATTGTCCTCCTGGACTGGGCACTGGGGAGTCCACACCTTCAATACCCAGCTCAGTTCTGGGACCTTCACTACAAGGAGAATATTGAGGTGCTGGAGTGTGTCCGGAGAAGGACAACAAAGCTGGTGACAGGTTTAGAGCACAAGTGTGCTGAGGAGCAGCTGAGGGCACTGGGCTTGGTTAGGATGGAGAAGAGGAGGCTCAGGGGAGACCTTAGCTCTCTCTGCAGCTCCCTGAAAAGAGGTTGGAGTGAGGTGGGAGTTGATCTCTTCTCCCAGGTGACTAGTGCTAGGACAAGAGGAAATGGCCTCAAGTTGCACCAGGGGAGATTCAGGTTGGATATTAGGAAAAGTATCTATCCAGAGGTTAGGCACTGGCCCAGGCTGCCCAGGGCAATGCTGGAGTCACCACCCCTGGAAGGGTTCAAAAAATGAGGAGATGTGTCACTTGGCAACACAGTTTAGTGCCATGGGGCTGTCGGGTTGATGGTTGGACTTGGTGATCTTAGAGGTCTTTTCCAACCTTAATGATTCTGTCAGGAAATGATGTCCAGCTGGCAGAACAGCACAGCCCACACCCAGACTGGACTTAGGGCTCCTGGATAGGAGTTAATCCTGAAGAGCTTCTGCAGAGACAGAGAGAGCACGGGCAGGAGAGAGGCAGGGAGAGAGAGCATGTGCAGGAGGCAAGGCGTGAGGGCATGAGCTCGGGCAGGGTAGAGGCAGAACGTGAGCATGAGCAGGCAGGAGGCAGAGCGAGCACGGGCAGGGGAGAGGCAGCGAGCATGAGCAGGCAGGCAGGGGCTCGGCCGCGGTCACTCACTTGATGACTGTCCCCTTGGCGCCCCCTGCCGTGGTGAGCATGACGCGCGTGGTGAGGCTCCCGCGCAGCTCGTCCCGGTCGAGCCCCAGCAGCTCTGCGCAGCACTCCAGCGCGGGCTCGCTCCGCGGCCTCAGCGTGCAGCCCCCTGCCACGAGCAAGCCGACAGCGGGGTCACACAGCGCCGCACGCACGCTCGGGGCTTAACGCCTTGTTCTCTCATGCCAGTTGGGTATTTTTATATGGAGCAGGTGATGAGCATGGCAAGGCTTGGACGGGACCACCAGAGGTCACCCAGTGCATCCCGCCTTGCTTCCCCCCCAGCAGCTTGCCTAGCATCACCTCCAGGTGCCCCTGCAATCTCTCCACACAAGGAGACTCCCCAAGCTCTCTGGGCAGCCTGGGCCAGGGCTCTGCACTCTCACACCAAACAAGTTTCTCCTCCTGCTCAGATGGAAGCTCCTTGCTTCCAGTTTGTGCCCGTTGCCTTGCATCCTAGAGCTTGGCACCCTGGAGCAGAGCCTGGCTCCATCCTCTTGCCACCCTCCCTGCAGCTCCTTCTCTCCATAGCTAATGTCTCCTCTCAGCTTCTCTCCTCCAGGCTAAGCAAGCCCAGCTCCCTCAGCAGGAGGTGCTCCAGCTCCTCAGCATCGCTGCAGCCTCTTTTGGACAAGAATATAAAAGGTTAAATCGTTACAGATAGTTTGTAGGTATTAGCACTTCTGTATTTTTGGGACAGTTCTCTCACTTACAAGCTGGCCAGCTTCTGAACACTCTTCTAGAAATACAGAACAGCTGCTCCCCAAATACTCATTCCCCTTCCTCAGCCTTCCTGCACATTCTGATACCAATAATTCACATGGAAAGGAATAATCAGTAACTAAAAAAAAAACCCCATTCTCGATATTTTTACAGAAAACAAGTTATATTTCATCTAACCTGAACTGCTCCCAGCTTCCTCAAAATCAATGTTTCCAAGGTGAAGGACACCAGCCACGACTCTGAAGAGATCAAGCTTCTCTGCATCATCCAGGCCAATCTTTTTCATGGCTGTGCACATCCTGTTGAAATCTCCGTGGTCATCTAAGAGTGGATCCTTCAAGGAACCTGCTTTCAGGTACTACAAAACAACAAGATCAACCAAAATTCAGTGATTTTTTTTTTAAAGTAAAGGTAAGCCATTCTTACCAGTCAAGAAGAAACACTAACATGCCAAACAAAGCAGGAAGATTAGAGCTCTTCTTACAAGGCTTTGCAAAAACCCTGATTTATTGTCATTTGTGGATACTTCAAAGCATCAGCTTCAAACTTCAAAGCAAACTAGCTTCAGAAAGAAGATGAAGTATGTGGCAGCTAAGGATAGGGGAATATGGGATAGTGAGAATCCCAGCATGTTAGGGGTTGGCAGGGACCTCTGGAGATCATCTAGTCCAACCTCCTGCCAGAGCACGAGAGCCTAGAGCAGCTTGCAGAGAAGACTCTGATGAAGCAAGCTATCCAAGCATTTCTAGAGCAGAGCTTCTAGCCCCTAGCAGCTGAAAGCACACTGGGGTCCTTGCAATAGGATGACACAAAGTCATGGGACAAATCAGAATTGGAAGAGAATCCTTATCCTACACAGACTGATTCAGAGAAATCCACTTGTTAAGGTTTGCTGGTGATTAAGCAGCAGAAAAATTGTCTGCAGTATTCTGTGGGTTAGAAGAACACCAACTGCAGTTTAAAACAGCAATTTAACATTCTTCTCTTTGCCTCAATTTAAATATACCCAAAGCCATTTTAACTCTTCAGAGGTTTAAATACTAGATAGGAACACATCTGCATGCAAACAAGAGACTAACTCACCATGCACAGACTAAGCTACATTTACACAGTTACTGTAAAACTGCTTTCAACTAAAAAAGAATTCACTAGAAACCTCCTCAACGAAGCTAACACCATTTTCATCACAACAAAACACCACATGCATCTGAAAAATTCACTTCACACAACATTTAGACACATCAATAGAATTCAACTCCATCTTAATGATGTAAAATGATCACCTCATCTTCCTGATAAGGAAAACACAAAAATAATGGGAGTATTAATTCACTATGCCAGCTAATTTTATTAAAATAAACAGCAAAAGGACAGAGCAAATACTCAATTTCTGACTTAAAAAGCTGAACAATGCAATATACTTCCTGTTTTAGCAGATAGACTAGGTTCAAACATCCTTTCTTGTGCTTTCAGGTTGCCATGGTGTAACGTACAGGTCCTATGGCATCAGCTATTCCACTGTTTAGTGTCTCACATATATTCTCAGAATTAGTATGTTTTAAGACAAAGACTGATTTCCAATTAAGCCCTTTAGGGGACATATTTTATGACAGAACACCTGCCTGTAAATCACATCAATAACAGAAGATGGCACAGGTTCATCTTCCAGCAGTTAATGTAAGTGAACATTAACACTTTATGCCTAGAGAAGTGACCAACTTCACTACACATCTTCATTTAAAGCAAGTAAAGTAAACTGAGGCAAAACTTCCCAAGCATCTCTCAGCCTACATGCTTGACAAGAATTAATTCTCTACCAGCTTTCTGCCTCTCAGGAATAGCAAAGCTGGGCAAAAGAAGTCTCTCTCTAGTGTCTCCTACAGCTAGGCACAAGCTATATGCAAGCTCAAGGCCAAGTTCTCCAAGGTAAGAGAGCTGGGCATGGTGTTTTGGGGGAGAGAAGCTCTTCAGTGAAGTGATCTATGTATTTTTCCACATGAATATGCAGCTTGCCCTGCTACTGAGTCACAAGGATGGATTTGGGTAAGATTTGAGGTATATTCCAGTTATTAAATGAGGAATTGTGATACTTTAGGTGTGACTAGGAATTGTGATACTTTAGGTGTGACTAGGAATTGTGATACTTTAGGTGTGACTAGGAATTGTGATACTTTAGGTGTGACTAGGAATTGTGATACTTTAGGTGTGACTAGGAATTGTGATACTTTAGGTGTGAATACATGAGAACTCTACTAAAGAGAGCAGAAGTTTAATGAAGTGTTTAAACAACTTGCAGTTCACAGATACTCTTGATTAAATTCTTTAGTGTCCTCAAGGGAACAAGCTCAAAGCTTTAAATGCTACAAATTCTGGGCATTCCAGTTTTAAACCATGTAAACAGAGATGGAACAGGAGGAAATGTTTGAAAGCTAACAGTTTCTCTCAGGAAATGCCATGTTCTTCCCTAAGGAACAGTTCCTAACAGGAGGATAATAGCAAAAGGACTCGAGTGTACTGGGCAAGAGGACTGAACTCCAAACCCAGCAGCTTTGCCAGCACCCACTGAGACCTACAAAGATGTGTAAAATGAACATTTCATTCCAGCCTGTAAAGCTGTGCTCATCCTCCCCAAGTGCAGCTGCACAGCTCCTGCTCTGAGCTATCAGAAGACCCAAACCTACCTCCGGGCTCTTGCGGTTCTGCAGGATCTGCTTGTCTGTTTCTTTGTTAGCAAAGTACCTGGTGCACCCTCGATTCAAATACTGCAACAACACACAAATGGGAGGAAAACACATGCTTTTAGTTAAAGGCTGGCTCTGCAGAGCTTGCTCTATTCCTATGGCACCAACACCACTGCAGGGATTCAGAGTGCATTCCTTCAAGGAGTTGTTTTACATCTCCCAAACCACAGAAGTGCAACAGCAACAAAATCCTGTTGGAAGTTCCTCAGTTTGACAACTCAAATGTTTTTGATACAGTGAGATATTCATTTTGTTAAGTCTCCCAATCTTTTCTTAATGTTTGGCTCTACTAAACCTACTTATGGATTACAGAGCAGACAATCACAATTAGGAAGCAAGACAATTCACTTTCTGGCCTGGGTGCAACGCCAGGCTTTGCTCAGCTTTTCCCCATCAGTGAACTATTTCTGTAGGTAGTCAGAGACACAGCATAGTTAAAAGCTTGATGAGTATTAAAAGCTTGTAACATGGGACAAGAGAAGCCAGGATCTGGCTGCTGCTGTCCGTGTTGTGCTGTAGAGCAAAGGGAATAGCTGAAGCATTCAGATGGTGACTGACACTTGCAGCAGAATTGGATCAGCAGCTCCAGCTTTCCCTTTCTGGTTTGTTCAGCTGAGAGCAAAGACTCTGCCCAAAAGCTTGCACAGAGCCCTTTGTCTAAAGGAAGTGAACTGATTCTTTGCTCTAGCCCCTGAACAAAGGAGATGTTTTCAGCTAGGTAAACACAGATAATGCTGCACTTTGAATAGCCTTTACATACAACATTCTAAAAAGGGAAATATTTTTCCAAGCATTTCTAACAGAAGATAACTAGGTGAGAAATTTAGCATTAAAACAAAGCAACACTGAAATTAGCTGGGTGTTTAACCAAATACTGGCAAGCTTTCTCTATCAGCCAGTAAGGATGCAAAGCACAGCATATTTTGAACACAATTTATCCCTGTGTTACAGTATTAGTAACATGATCCCAGAAAATGGGGATGGGACCTCAAAAACCGAGTTGTACTGGTCAAGGAGAGAGTGGGGAAATGTACCTGACAAAGGAAAAAGTATAGGGAATCTTCTAATCAGAGGCAGCTTTATTTCAGGATCAGATAGATTCAACAGAAATCGTGAGTTTTGTGACAGGAAAAAGTCTACCAAAGGTAATAAATAGAGATTTTAGTAAGATGTCTATGAAAACAACAAATGCAATGTGAGAAGCTTCCCAAACACTGAGGCTGATACTCACCCGAAAGGTGTCAGGAGAGCTTAGGTAGAGTTTTTCCCTAATCTCTTCTGGAGCACCAGCACAAAGCCTGTAAAAGATATGATAATTCCTCTCTTCTTTGCCTTGCACACAGATCCTAGATTTCTCCAGCAGGTAATGGGACACAAATCCACCAACCACCGAGTTCTAGGAGGAAGAAAGAATTTTCCTGATTATCTGAATATTTTTTCTGGATTACTTAAGATTCAGAACTGTTTCTTTTCCATTTGCCTGCTCATAGCTCATCCAGGGGACACTGCTCCAAGGAAGGTTAAAATAGATCTATACCCTGAGAAAAGAAGCCATTGCCTTTAGCAGAACTCCTCCCCCTGGCTCATGTATGGCACAGACATCCACTCCTCTCCACAGAAGGATCTACTTCACTCTGGCAAGCAGAAAGCCTTGGCAGGTTTGGAGTAGTTACTGCTACAGGCAACCCTTGCACTTTTTGGATGGCACTAAGTGTCACTACCATGCTATCACAAACATCTCTAGCTGCATTTCACTGAAACTCTTTTGAAGGCGAAGGAAGGGTTAAGATTAAAGAATACATATTTAACCAACATCAGGAGCCAATGTTTTATTTGAAACACTTGACCTTCTTTTCTGTGAAGGAAGCCTGACCCACGTTTCATAAGCTATTTGTTATCTGGCCCAGGATAAAATTCCCTTTGCCCAGACAAATCGTAACAGCAAGGAAATTCCTGAGCTTGTGGCCACTACAGCAACTCCAAAACCAACTGAGCAGTGGTTGTCTCTGTCTGACAGCATCCTGGTACCTTCTCATTGAAGTGAATCTCCACAAACTTGCCAAAGCGGCTGCTGTTGTTGTTGCGAACAGTCTTGGCATTGCCAAAGGCTTCCAGGAGGGGATTGGCTGGGGAAGCAAAACAAAAGGACAGTTTGGGAAGTGAATAAACAACCAACGAGAAGGAAAGAACAAAGAAATCCTAATTATTCAGTGAACTTATTGGGAATAAGGGTGGAAAATTAAAAGGAAATCAAGATGAACCATTATCCTGCAGATTGTCGTGGGGATGCTGGGGTGGAACTGACAGTGAAGAACATCAAAACAGCACATTCCACTGCAAAGAGTTTGGATCAAGCCTGCCAGAAACTCAAGAGACAAGCCCTGAACGTCAGTCAGTGATGTTCTTCTCCAGCAAGCAGATAAATAACTGAGACATAAAGCATACCAGGCAATTTGTCACTTCTCCATGAGTTGTTCCCCATAACATCCAAACTAGCCACTTACAAAAAGGTCATTGAAATGTCATGCATGCAACATGTTAGATTGATTAGGGAATAAAAATAAAACCACATTAGAAAAGAGTGTTCTCTCAAAAACAACTTCCAAGTGCCCTTTCCAACTAGCTCAATGAAGTGATGGAGTGAGTTGGGGTTTTACTGGCTGCTGGTTTCAAGTGCCTTGAAGTCCATGCAGAGTGCTAGAAATCTGCTAGATCACTATAGTACATAAAAATAAAGCTAATCACAAAGACCAGAACTTAGGATCAAGGTAACTCCCAGTATATGATGCCCTAGGAAGTCAGACAGTCTTTCCAACCTAGCTTTGATTTAGCTGCTGCTGATTGACATCTCCAATTTGACAAAAATAACATTAACACTTGGGAATCTTTAATTCAATGAATGAAAATTCAATACCTTCTACAATTCTATCATCAATATCTTGGCCAGAACCATAGGATTCTGTCAAATACCTGTAAAGCAAGATAAACACATCAGTATCTTTCATGTGTCAAGATATCTCAACTCAATAAGGCTTAGAGTGGCTGTGGAGCAGACTTACTAACCAGGCCCTAGAGGGAATAAATCAGTTAGTTATTCCCCTAAAGGGAATTACTCTATTCAACTCCATTTCAATTCCATTACCCACTTTTATTCACTAAACTAAGGTCAAGTATATCCCAGAATCCCTGCAGCCAACTCATAATCAAGAGTTAAAAGCCCTAAGCAGTCCAACTAAAAAAAACCCAGGGCTGAGAAAACAGAGAAATGCACATTTAGGACAAAAGCAGCAAGAGATAGTTAAAATGCCCAATTACATTTTTATCTACCACAACACCAGATGTGCAACACCAAAATGACTGCTTCAGAAACCATAACAACTCCATGATGTCACTGCAGCTGAGTTCAGGTTTAGGGGAGGATGGAGCTGTTTCCATCTGTTAGGTTGAATTCAGTGAGTTTCACAGCAGCAGATCTGTTTCTCACTGAACTGTGCCTTAAAGCCACTGATTTCCTTACTGAATTCCCCAACACAAGAGATTCACAGAGTAACTTGGGTCCAAAAGCACAAACCTCAACACAAATTTAGTGTTTTCTGTCTTGCCAGCTCCTGATTCTCCAGAGACTATGATGGACTGACTCATCTTCAGCACTTTCATGTCACGGAATGCTTTATCAGCTGCAAAAGAGTTAGATGTTCAAGAGGACAAGTTCATATCCAGGAGACTTGCAGGCATCAAGTGTAAATGTAGCATTTTCAGGAATAGAAAGTAAATCTTTCCACTGAATGCATCACAACTTAAAGGCTGTTTCTCTTGAATTTAATACAGTAGAGCTGCTCCCTCTCATGTTAAGACCCTAAGGGCTTTAAGCTATATCCAGGACAAAACAAACAAAAAAACCATCACCTGAAACTAAATGTCTTCAACTCAATTTTCAGAACAGCAACCAAGCTTACTTCAATGCTGTTTTAAAGGCAAACTTTCAGTTTTACTGTAACAAATCAGATCTGAGACAAGGAACAGGACAAAGATAGGGTGGTTCTTGGACAACAGGTCCTAAAGCCCCAGATATTGGCACTTTGGATCACAAAAAAGGCACCACAGTCAAAAGGCTTTCAGCAAGTCAAATGCTGATTTATAGCAGCTTCCAATTTTTCTTTTATCTGACTGAAATCAGGTTTCTCTCATCAACAACACTGAATGCACTTTCTGCCTGTAACACAAGAAACAGTGCCCGTGCTCTGGCAACAGAACAAAAGGCACTGGAAGTCACTAGCAATGTGCCAATCATCAGCAAGTCTTTCTTCATTTGTAACATCTGAATTTCTTTCTTTTTCCTTTTTTTCCATGGTTGTATTTAAACTGCTTAGACACAAATCCCTGGAGGTGCAAGAGTCATCCTGCCAGGGTTGCTGATTTCTTCAGCCTGCCTCTCAAGGAGGAGGAGATGTGCAACTCTAGCAATCAGTGGCTTCATTCCATAACATTGCTGTGAATTCCCTGCTGCTCCAGGTGGCAATTTGTAGAGCACTGCAGAGCACCTACTGCTTGTAAGAGCTCAATACATACCAATAGCAAAGACATGGGGTGGCAGTGTTCCAAGGGATCTGCCCTGGTACTTCTTAATGGTATCTGAAGAATAAAGCTTGGGGATATCAAAGTATGGATTGACTGCAATAAGAATGTTGGCTACGTAGGTCTGTGAAGAAAACAATGAACAGCAAATGATTAGCTAGTGTCCAAGCAAATGGTGCACAGCAACTTCCCACTGCTAGGGAAGACTTCAGCTTGAGTAACTTCCTTGCTTTGTTGGTACTGAGCACAGCCCTGGACAACTGAAATTGGGACACTATTGTGGTGTGCTGATACACTAAAGGGATGAATTTGGGGAGGTGTTTCTACTTTCAGCCCTTATTTCACTGCAAGAAAAACATTTCCTCAACAGCTCCAAGCACTAGTATTAGTTTTAGGAACAAGAAAAACATTGTTATCCAGCACTGAACAAAAAGAAAAATATTGTTCACCCAATCTGTATCTGAAAATTACAAGGGAAAGGGACTTAAAATAGTCATTGAATCTTTTTTCTCCAGAAAATAGACCTCCTCAGGAAAAAAAAAAACAGTTAAAAAGCAATACTTGTTTACAATGAAGAAAAGCTTTATGATAAATAAATAGTATTTATAAATACTATAGATAAATAAATAGTATTTATAAATACTATAGATAAATAAATAGTATTTATGATAAATACTTATCATGGAAGTAAATAGTATTTATAAATCCTCTGCTACCTCATCACCAGTTCAGGGTTAGAATTCTATTCCCTTGGGGTTTTTGTTTAGGGTTTTCATTAGCACTTTTCAAAATGACCATTTTCCTTTTATTTCTTTTCAAGCTGGTGCTTGACCTTGAGTCCAAAAGACTTGATAGCTATGTAAAGTTAACTGCACCAGAGGAAAACAACTAGATTCTCTTGTTCTACTTAGAGAAGAGGGTTTAACTCCATTTCAAACCAGTGTGCTAACACAGAAGTTGATTATTTTAAGACAGACACTTAAATTTTATATTCTCACTAGCCAGCTTTCTATTAGGAGAGAAAAAAGAAGCAAGCAACCTCTTCTCTTTCTTCTGTTTCACAGCTGTCAGTGTCCAGGCAGATGGCAAGGACAAAATGTAATTGAGTCAGAATTCATTAAGTACAATTAGGCAATCTGATAGCAATATAAAAGATTCAGCTGGACATCTGAGCTAGGAGGTGTCAGAGGCAGCACCTGCTGGCTTCCTTCAGCAAGAATGAGGAGAGCAGCCCAGCTTTGCTGACAGCTGCTCTGCTGCTGCACCAAGCTCCCAGCACTGTGCTGGGGCTGCACAGGAGCTGCTGCTCTGCCTGCCAGAAGTCACCCAAGAGTANTCTGTGATGTCATTCAGATCTCCAAGGAGGTTTAATGCAAAAACAATAGGAAAAAAAGGCTTAAAAGCTCCTAACCACTATGACTATTTCTCTTTAGTTTCTGTCAGTAGGGAAAAGCAGCCCTGGAAGCTGTTGTTTTGCTGCTGTGTGCCAGGCCTGGCTGTGAGGAGCTGTGATACTCACATAGATCCTGTCCTTACTGTAGCGAACCTTGATGTTGTGCAGCAGAGTGGCCTCGTTCAAATACATCAGGGAACCTGCAAGCAGAAGAAATCACACACCATTCAGAGCTCAGGAGTACCTCCATGTACAGCTGAGAAGCTAAATCACAGGATTAAGGAGAGTTCTGCTTGCCATCTCTTCAGTCAGAGTTTAATCAATCATCTCTTTGCCCTGTCTTGAGGCAGAAGTGCTGACCCCAGCTCTGCTCTCAAAAGCACAGCTCTGCTCTTGGACTTACAGAAAGCTGCTGAGCACAGAGTCAGCCTTCAGGATGCTCAGGGTCAGCTCCCTTCCACCAGACCCAGCTGAACATGGTGCCTCTCCATCTTCTCCCAAGGAACAAGTGCTAGGACAAGAGGAAATGGCTTCAAGTTGAGCCCAGGGAGGTTCAGATTAGCTATTAGGAAGAATTTCTTCCCCCAGAGGGTTCTCAGGCACTGGCCCAGGCTGCCCAGGGAGGTGGTAGAATCTCCATGCCTGGAAGTGTTCCAGAAAGATGGAACTGTGCTGCTTGGGGCCATGGGTTAGTGGTGAGCATGGCAGTGTTGGGTGGATGGCTGGACTCTCACAAGTCTTTTCCAACCAGAATGATTCTAGCCATGCCAAAGAGTAGAAACCAAAAAACCCCTACCACTGACTGCTTCCTTCCAGCTCCCCTCTCCAGTCCTGGCCACAGTGTCCCAGGGGAATGTCACCTAAGTGACACTGACACTCTCTGCTGGCTCCTGGTGATTTTTAGGTGTTTACACTGAGCAGTTCCATGGGGAAGTACTATCTGGAGGCAGCAGCAGGCATCATGGCAACACCAAGCTCCAGGGAAATCTTTGTGTCTCAGTTCTGAATTTCTGTTGCTGCTAGAGCTCCTCAAAGAAACTCTTAGAATCCTAGAACAGTTGCAGCTGGAAGAGACCTTGGAGATCATCAGTGCAGCCTTTGTCCTAGCCCTGGCAACCTGCTAAATGATGCTCCCCAATGCAACATCTCCCTGTCTCTTAAACCCCTCCAGGGATGGGGACTCAAGCACCTCCCTGGGCAGCCTGTTCCAATGGCTCACAACCCTTGCAGCAAAGAAATTCCTCCTCATGTCTAGCCTGAACCTCCCCTGGGGCAATTTCCATCCATTTCCACTTGTCCTAGCACTCTCCACCAGGGAGAACAGAGCAGTCCCTGCCTCTCTACAACCTCCCTTCAGGGAGTTCTAGAGAGCCAGGAGGTCTCCCCTCAACCTTCTCTTTTCCAGGCTAAACAGACCCAGATCCCTCAGTCTTTCCTCATGAAGAACCTCTCAGGGTTTGCAGTATTTTAAAGGAAAACAAGCATCCTAATAAAAACTTGGTTATGATCTAAAGAAGCCAGGACCCCAGATGTCAGTGTGTCCCCAGCACTCTCCCTGCAAGTCCTTCTTCAAGCAGTTAGACAGCAAACTCACAATCCCAGAATGTTAGGGGTTGGAAGGGACCTCTGGAGATCATTTAGTCCAACCTCCCTGCCAGGGAAGGAGAAACTAACTGCTGAAACTGCCCAAGAGGTTGCAGAGCCATCCTACTATAGCAGCAAGAAGCTCACCTGGCAAGGTAGGACCTCTGTCCTGCACCAGGTTTAACTCTAAGATATTTAAACCTAAGCTACACAACATAAAAGAACAGTTAATCCTATTTTCCTACCAGAACACTTCTCCTTTGATTGGAAGGAGCAACTGCAACAGAGGAAAACAACTAGATTCTCTTTTTCCATGTATAGAAGAGGGTTTAACTCCATTTTAAACCAGTGTGCTAACACAGAATTTGATTATTTTAAGACAGACACTTTGGGATACAAAAGACTAAGGGTGCAAGGAAGCAATAGTTCAGGGAATGGCTTCCCAGAAGGGAGTTAATCACTACAGCACAGGCTGGCATGCTGAGTATATTATTAACTAGTCTTGCAGGAGTTTTCAGAGCCAGGTTATGAGGAGAGGCTGAAAGTATCTCATCTCCCCAGATCTGAACACCACACATCTAGCTATAAAATATTTAAGAGAATAAAAGCCCCTGCAATAATAGAGTGATACTACATTAGTATCATCATAAAGATCAAGGTTGAAGTTCATTACCCCAGCTCACCTGAAAACTCCATCTCCAGCAGCACTCCTGTATCCCATTCCCTTTTCCAGTGAGCCCAACAGGCCCAGATTCCTGTCTGCACTTTGGGGAAGGTTATCTCAAAATGTAACTATCTGTACTTCCAGGGGAGTGCTGAGAAATGGGGTAGAGGCCAGGAAATGCTGCTGAGAGAGCAGCTAGTTGTGCTGCTGCACTATGGCAGACACAGTTAACCCCTGAGATGCTGAATGCAGCTGAGGGGACAACTGGCAGAGAGCTGAAGTCAGGCAATGGCAGTTGGGTGGGAATAATGTAACTAGGATTTCCTCTCAAGTGCTCAAGACTACAAAACTCTATAAATCATGTTTAAAATCGGGCTCACTTCAAGAAGTTTCAAGGCCTAGAAGAGGCAATACACCCAAACCAGCAAAGAAGCCAAACCAAGCCCCACAAGGAAGGCACAGGAAGGAAACTACAGTCTCTTCTGGTTTATTTCTTTTTAAATCCATAACTTACAGTTATCTTCTACATCCTTTTTGCTGTCCTCTTCTGCAGGAAACACTTGGTTGATAGCAGCCTGGAAGACCTGGGTGATGCAAGAGAGGAACATTGTCAGAACTGTATCAGAGCAGACATTTTCCAAGCTCCAGGATGTCTGAGGTGATGCTAGAAGGTTTAAAATGAAGTTGTTGCAGCCCTGGCAATTCTCCTGAGTTGCTAGGTGCAGACAGGAGCTGCTGCACTTACTTTACTAGACTCCAGTAGAAAATGCAGCCACTGTAATAGATATTGTTATTGCAGTAATATTTGATTCTCATTCCCAAAACTGCTTGTTTATTAAAAAATAAGGGTAAAAAAAAAGCATTGTCAAAGGAACAGCATTGTGAAGGAGACACAACTCCCTCAGTTTGGTCAAGAAGCACAGTTTATTATTCAAAGGCCTGTGCTGTGCTTATCAAATGCTGTTTTACAACATTCCCACTGAAAAGATACATGTTCAATACAAAATAGCCTTTTTAGCCCCAAATATTGGTGCTGGGTAGGTGTTTTTCTTCAGGAAATCAATACTGAAGTCAAACCAGCTCTTCCTTCAAGCCTTGTGTTGCAGCTACACAAACCAGCCATTTAGCAAGAGCTCACATCCAGCTGGGAAAAATCCATAACAAACAACTCTGCTGCTTCTTTATTCTCCAGAAATGACAATTTATATTGTTGTAAAAAGGAAGGGGAAACATCCTAGCACACTGCAGCACCTGCACAAGAACAGCCACTGTCAGAGGCAGGGGTTTAATGATGCTTTTGTTGTTTAGCACCCTAATAGCTCACAGTTTGAGCTACCTGTGAGTGACCACAAGTCAAACACCACAGTCACCATGCTGCTGCTCTTCCTCCTGGGAGTGGAGACAAGGAGTCTGCTCTGCCAGCTGGATCCAAGGCATGTCCTCAGCAAGCAAACACCTTGGCTTGTGCAGTCCCAGGAGAAACATCTCACAGGCAAGTTCAGGAGAAAGACAGCAACTCACTCTTGTAGCTTACACCATCCTGAGCAGCCAGCCACAAATCCCAGCTCCCTCTGGAGTGGAAAGGGTTAAAACTATCAGAGAGCAGAGCTAATTGCTGCCAGTCAGCCCAGAGTGAGCCTGTCAGATCCCTGCCCTGCAAAGTTATCAGCAAGTGTGCAATCTGTAGCCACAATAAATCCTATTTTATCATCCCTCTACCAGCACCTAACACAGAAAAGGAGGCCCAAGGAGCTTCCTTAAGGGAAAGGGAGCTAGCTAGCTGCTCAATGACACTGGAATGGCTGAACATCCATCAGAGCAAATCCTTTGTTAGAGCCTGGAGGAGCTGGATGCCTTCACCTCCCTCAGAGCTCCCTCTCCTCATATTGCAGTGATAACCACACTGGATTGTGTTTTCTTGCAGCTGGATCCAGGATAAAGGTGGATCTTGTTGGGTAAAGATATCTGAACACAAGTTTCTCACATAATTAGCTCCCTGAACAAGCTATCCCATCAAAAAGGATCCAAAGAAATTCTCCACTATGTTGTCTCATTATTTTTGTTTGTGTTTTTTTTTTAGGTTGGTTGTTTTGTTTGAAAACAATTCCTGGAAGGATCAAACACTTCAGGCATTTGGGGGGAAGAGTTCTGCATTAAGGGATAGCTTAGGACAAGCTTGTTGAAGAAAATGGAGAGGATATTGATCTTGGGAGACTCTGAAGTGGTCACAGGAGGTAAAACAGAAGATTTAGGGTGTTTTGTAGAGGTTTCCCCCCCACTCTTTGTAATGAGGCAGCCCTTGAAATCCAGTGGCAATCTTAACTATTCCGCCAGAAAGCAGGTAAGTGAAAAAAGATCTCTTTCCATTGAGGCAGGATCTTCTTCCTGCCATGTAAGCCAACACCTGTAACCGTGCCTCCCTTCAGCCTGTGCAGATGCAGGCAGCACACAGCCCTGCTCTCAGCTCCCAGCCCAGCCTGAGGCAGCACTGATGGCCTATGGGGCAAACAGAACATCTCTGAGCCATGCAAGCAAGCTGTGCTCACTGCTAGCAAAGCAAAAACAAACCCTGTGCCTGAAACTCTGACCTTTGGCCACTCTGAGCCTTACTTTCAAAGCACATTGATTCATTGATACTTAGCCCAGAAAAATACCTTCCTGGTTATTCACAGCATACCAGAGCAGGTGCCCCACAAAGCCCTCCATGACCCTTCACAACTGGCACAGAGCCACAGAGATTGCCAGAAACTCCTTCCTGCCTGTGCCCTAGGAATGCCTGCCCTCCACTCCTCAGGGCCAGGATAGGAGTCTCTCCAGGAAAAGAGTCCATGCCCTGCTTGGCACTTGCCCTGTCATCTGCCTCCCTCCTGTCAGGGCAACACAACAAAGCAATAGCTGTGCAGCAGGGTCTGAGGTTAGGATTCCCAGGAAGTTTGGAGAAGTACAAGTATAAATGCAGTATTAATTGAGTTTAACAACTGGCTGTCTTGCTAGCTGCCTCCTTCCTTGTACACTAGTGTGTCACTGCTGGTGGGACACGAGGCTGCCAGCCCCAGACCCCTGCTCCAATTTGGAGCCCATCCTCAGGGCTATTCCCATGCCACCAGCCCTAGGTGGTACCATGCTCACTATCAAACCATCCTCCAGTTTCTCTGTTTTCTTTCCTGGCATTTGTCAGCCCTGCAAGCCAATGACCTTATGGTCAGGGAGCATCCTGTGAGTTTATACACTAAGCAAGCCCAGTTCCTCAGCTGCTCCTCAGCACACTTGTGCTCCAGAGCCTTCCCCAGCTTCCTTGCCCTTCTCTGGACACACTGCAGCAGCTCAGTGTCCTTCTGGGAGTGAGTGAGGAGTCCGAAGCTGAGCCCAGGACTGGAACTGTGCCCTGCCCAGTGCCCAGGCCAGGAGGACAATCCCTGCCCTAGCCCTGCTGTCACACTAGTGCTGAGCCAGGCCAGGATGCTCTTGGCCTCCTTGGCCCCTGGGCACTCTGCTGCCTCAGCTTCAGCCCCTGCCAACCAACACCTCCAGGTCCTTTTCCACCAGCAGCTTTCCAGCCACTCTGCCCCAAGCCTGGAGTGTTCATGGTGACCCAAATGCAGCAGCCAGCACTTGGCCTTGTTGAACCTCTTCCCACTGGCCTTGGCCCATTGAAGCAGCCTGGCCAGATCCCTCTGCAGATCCTCCTACCCTCAAAGCAGATCAACACTTCCACCCAGCCTGCTGTTGTCTGCAAACTCACTGAGGGTGCTCTTGAGCCCCTCATCCACATCAATGATAAAGATGTTAATCAGAACTGGCCCCAAAATGAAGTGCTGGGGAACAGCCCTGGATTTAAGGGCACTCATCACGACCTCCTGGGCTTGGCCATCCAGCCAGCTCCTTAGGCAGTGCAGAGTACCCTGTGTGAGCATGAGCAGCCAGTTTCTCCAGCACAATGCCTCCTGCCTCTGCTTGCTGGAAACTTTCCACTCCTTCCTTGTTCAGGTGGATCAGTTGCCTGACCTGGTTTGCTGTGTGCCAGGCAGAGCTGGGAGGGAGTCACCCTGCAAGAGCACAGCTAGCTAGGGGTGGGGAAGGAAGGGAGGAACACCTGGAAGAGCTCATGAAACTGCTGCCTGGCAGCATTTACTGCAGTTATTAACATCCCAGTCTAATTAACCATTCAGTGGTCTAAAAAGCAATCATCAGACACATGCATAAACATTTCCTTTCCAGCCTGTGCTCCCTGGTAAGCTAGCAGT
The DNA here is from genome assembly GCA_013396975.1 of Bucco capensis. Classification (NCBI taxonomy): domain Eukaryota; kingdom Metazoa; phylum Chordata; class Aves; order Piciformes; family Bucconidae; genus Bucco; species Bucco capensis. The sequence goes on along the minus strand of VWZO01018708.1, from coordinate 853,492 downwards.
GCCTACAGAGGATCCATCTGACATGTTAATGACCCAGATTAAAAAATAATCATAAGTTACACTGCCTGGCTATGTTTACAAGATCAGCTTACTCCCCTCCTCCCTGTAATTATCCTGGGCAACTCTGGAGCTGCTGGCTCACTCCTTCTGGCTGCAGAGCACTTCTGAACTATCATTTTCAGCAAACAAAGTTGATAATGATGGCTATCAGTGCTGATTACTGCAAATGAATGGTCCAAGCCCACAAGAACAGAGCCTTCTTCAAAAGACAAAAAGCAAGGAGTATTTCACTGTGAAATGAAAGCAGTGACACCTTGAAAAGATGTAATCAAGAAAATGTTTTGCTCCACCTCTATTAACAGAAGGGAGTCTGATGGTTAGAACTACAGGACCATGATCTCTCCAGTAATCAAACCTGCAAGTGTTTGTTCCCTCGGAGGAGTGAGCACTGAGCCCTTAACTGAACTGCTTAGTTCAAGAAAACAGCCAAACTTTCTAGACACAAGAGATTGTTCAGTGTGAGCCATGGAACAACATCATTTGTAGCCTTGGATCATTTTGTGTTTTCACTAAAAAATAAACCCTATGTACATGCTCCCTTTCAAGGAGCTTGTGCTGGAAAAGAAATCTCCTTATTGCCTTTTTCTGTTTCAACACATACTTTTTGCTCTTTATCACATCACAATCACTTGGGGATATGAAGAGAAATATTTGGAGGTACAAACAGAAATAGCAGTGGAGGTTAATATTTAAGACACTTAAAGACTACTTGGAAGATTTCCTAGTCTTGTCTGAAGAATTCTGCTCCTCCCCAGACTGCCTCTTCCTGCCACTGAGCCTACACAAAAATCTGATGTTCCCCTTGCTTTCTATTTCTAAAGACAGCAAAATCCACTTCCTCTCCAAGAGGCAGAAAGAAGCAAACCTCTGCACAGTCTCCAAGAGGAAGGACTGCTGCCTAACCTTCTGGCCTGGGACAAGACACTCCTACTAGTGCTGACCTGCAAAAAGGAGTTACCAACAACATTTTGTCTTTGCCACACCTGAAGATACAGAAAGGACAAAATTGTTAGCAAGGGCAAATATTACACAAGTCACAAAGAGCAAAATCAGAGCTCTTCAAAGCAGTGTCTGCCCTGATTCCTGCTAGCCAACCCCAGGATGCTGAGCATCTCAGTGAGGATACTGGAGAGACAGAAGGTGCTGCCTGTAAAAACTGACATTTAGCTACAACACACTGCATCAGGAAGGTGTCACGAGTAATGAAGCAGCTGCAACACACTCATTAGGATCAGTTACAATTTCATTGTTAAAGTTAACATGTATTTTGCCTTTAATCTGATGTAGTACTTCCATTGGACCTCTGTTTGACATCATGTTAAAGGTACTTGAGGTAAGAGCATTCATCTCTCAAGCTAAGCTGAAGCCTAGGAGACTATTCATGTAAGGGAAAAGAGAGAAGTTCATCTCCACAGCAGACTCCTGCTCAGGCTCTAATTCAGAGAAATCAAGTAGACAGTCCTGAATCCAATGGCTATGGAGGCTCAGTCCTCCTCTCTTTTAGGAACACATGCAGATCCCTGACAGAAAGCCTGCACATCTTATCAGTGGGAGGCTTCATTTGCAACACAAGCAAAGCTCCTCAGTCACACTCAGAACAGAAAAGTGATTTCCCACTCCTGCAGCCTGTGTGCAAGTGTAAATACTGGCAAAGAGCTGGCCAACAGGTACACCAGTTCTGGCAAGCTGCTTCTCTGCTCCTTTGTTTGTAGGACACTTACCTTGCCTTTCTGATTCAAGGGTTCAATAGTTAAGTTGTCAGGGCCAATGTCCACAATCATGCCCATCTGGAAGCCATCAGTTGGGTGTGGAGCCCACACAGGTTTCCCATCCTCCATGGTGGGAGCTACCCAGGACTTCCTGCAAGGGAAAACAACAGCAACACAACAGAATTGTCTACAAACTCAGTAAGCTATCAGGATTCACCACACAGACTTCAACTGATGCTGTTTATTCCTCTTGCTCAGCATGGAAGGAGCCAGCCAGCTTCTGGTTATTGGAGACAAATGTCCATGCTCCCTCTTCTGCCAGGGGTGGGCATGTGGCTGAAGATATCAATATCTTCAGGCCCAAGGGAGTGACCATGCTCTGAGCCCCTGAGAGCCTCCCCTGTGCCTGTGCCACCACAGCTAACACCACCCTCACCCTCTATACAGTGCTATGCCAATTGTTCCACAGGAAGAGAGGCAAAGGCCAAGATGTTCAAAGCTCAGGCTCCTCAAGGGATGCAGCTAAGTAAGCTCCAATTAAAAGCAGGCTCTGATTGCATGCAATGCTCATTGAGCTCACCAGGAAAGCTGCCAGCACTGGCACACTCTGAATGGCTAAGGGTGCCAGTTAAAATATGCTGAATTAGTCCTTTTTTTGGTGGTGGTTGTTGTTGAAAACCCCTACTGCATAGTTCTTATGCTAATAAGGAGAGACAATGCCCACAGCTTGAAAGGCTCACTCCTTCCTCCCCTCCCCAGCTCATCCAAACTGCCATGTCCCAGGGATTCCAGACCTTGTCAAAGGATCTCACATCACCAAGGTGCAACTTGCCTCTCTCAGCATGAACCACAGGAGCTTGCCAAGCAGCCAAGAAAGCACTGGCAGCAAACTCCAAGAGTCTGCAAGCTGGGAAACGTGTCCCACCGTTTTCTTTTCCCATATCTGAAGGAAAATGTTGCTCCAAGATTTCTCACAGCCCACAAAGGCTGCAGATCCCTTTGCCACGAGCAGCAGCAGGGAAGAGGAGTCACCAGCCCAACCAGCAGCAGAAAAGGTCACTCCTGTCCCAGAGAGGATCTGTCAGGACATGCTGCACATGACCTGCTTTTTCCTGCCTCCAAGGAGTTTGGAAAGGCTGCAAGAGAAGGAAAAGGCTTGCTGTGGCCCCTTTAGCAATGCAGCTGCTCTTAGCATCTCACTTGTCAAGGATGAAGGCAATTTGGTGTTATCTTTCATGCACAATAACAGAAGATAAAAAGCAATCCTAAAGCAAAGACTCAGAATGCAAAGTCAAATATTTGTCAAATGAAGTAAGAGACTCTGAAAGAAGTAGCCACAGAGTACTTAGTGTTGATGTCTGCTTTGTGTTTCAGTTTACTCAGTTAATCTGATTTTTTTTTTCCCCTCATGTAAGCAGCTCATAAGGATTTTAACCAACGTTTCTAGTCTATTTTACTCATCTTATTGTATTTAACACAGGGAAACCTGTGGTTCACTTTCCCCCCCATGAACAGAGCACATTAACTTCTTTTAACTCCTCACAGAAAGTATATCCTGAGTCTCACATTCACTTCCATTGCCTTCAGGCCTTTTGCCTCATCCCATGAAGTCCCCAGAACACCATCTCCATCCTCCTGTGCTGCTAGCATTCTGTGACAAAGCCTGTAGAACAAGAGCTGCCTTGCCTCCCCACTGGCCATTTCTAAGTGTACCTCAGCTCTAGCAGACACTGCAGCTGTAGGGATGTTCATTATTTGCATGGCTTCCCAGGCACCTCTGAGCACAACTGCCACCATGGGCTGAGCTGCTAGGGAGCTGACTTTATTTCTGGATATAACCAAGCTTTCATTTCTTCCCCAGCCTATCATTTGCTTTGAAAACACTAGTCCAAGTCAGTACTCCAGTGCTCTGCCACACAACCACTAAAAGCAAGGCTCTCCCTTCCACCCTGAGGAGCATGGCCATGCTGCTGGAGATAACTGTGTTGGCACAAGAAATTAACTCTCAAATTCCTGCCAGAAGTTAGGCTCCAACCTCCCCACTTAGCATCTGGAGGCTTCTGCTTTGCTCCCTGGCCTGGGCTTTGGCATTCTTGCCTGTTGTGAAGTGTGCTTCATGCTTTATTAACCAATGATGATGGGAGTGTCACCAGCTCCACAAACCCTCGGCAAGGCCTGGCCACGGGTGGAATTCAGCCAGCACCAGGAAAGAAAGGCATGTGGAAGGAAAATACCTGAGCCTTTGCAAGCATCGATGAAGCCTTTGGGTGAATGCATCTAGGTGCAAGGTTAGTAGTTATTCACAGGACAATTACTTTAAATAAAGACAGTCTTCAGCCTGAGAGGTGACCCAAAAGCAGCTGGAACACTGTGGTTTTGGCAGCACTCCACCTCTGCCAGCTGGGACTCTGCCAGGCAGCTCCTACCTGCTGGATTCTCCAGCCCTGCACTGGAAGGATATGCCACTGCCCTTCAGACAGCTGCCTGAAGCCTTCTTGAACTCCAACTTCACCACACAGATGGCAGAGCAAGCCCCTTCCAGAGCCAGGAAAGCAAAAAGACTCAGGTCCAGGCTGAAAGCACTAAGCCTAACTTGAGAGCACCACCAGCAAGCAATGTCCTCAACTCTAAGCTTGTGCCACTAAGCATAGAGGCTGTGGTCTTCTCACTGTGATGTTGGGAAGTTAAACTTGATTCTTACGAGGATTCATGAGCTCTGATGACTTCCTCTGTGTTTCCTACCCTTCTGCCAGCTTCTTAAGCTACCATTCTCTCAAGAGCATTGTTCCTATTTTTAGTTCCTACTGGCAAAATAGAGAAGTTTCTGCCCCAGTTCTTGTTAATTAAAATAACCCATGTGGAGCTTCCTGACAAAGCAAGCAAGAAGGATGGCAAGGGGATCTGCACAAGCCTTTCCAACCAACAGCATCCCCTCAGCCAGTAACAGCAGAAGGAGGAGAAGCAAAACCCAAAACACATCCCATTTCGGCAAGGCAAAAAAAGAAAGCTTCAGTTAAAGAAAGAACTCCTTAGTTATGGTCTGGACCCTACTTCAGAAGCATTACAAAAGAGAAATGAGGACCAAACAATCCAGAAGAAAACCAGGATGGCTAAGAGAAAGAGTTTGAAGGAGGTTGTTCCATTCCAAGCAGCTTAACTCTTTCAGAGTGTGCAAGCCAGCCCCAGGGGAAGAAAGGAAGCACAAGGCACAACTCAGCCAACAGATAAAGGCATCAAAGCAAAACCAAAGGCTTCTGGAGCTGTCTGATGATAAAGAACACCAAGCAGACAGACATGCTCTCTTGTAGATCTAGCTGGAGTAGTTCAAGCTAATGATGGGAACTCTGGAGCTAAGCACTGGCAGCAGTGCTCAAGCAGCTAGCTCAAATCAGCTTCCCCAAAGAGCCTCAGCAAGGGTAAGTACCTTACACCCCTCCAGCTAGCACTTTAAGGGTGTCTTTGTTTACAGCCTCCTGTGCCACCTCTGCCAAGGGTAAACATCAGAAAGAAGAACTTCCTGAAGACTGAGGATGACTCTAAACTAATGGAATTGAAATTCTCCTCCAGTTATGTCATTTTCCAACCTTCCCCACCCATTCCTCTCCTAACATCTCATACTCTTCTGGGTGCCCCATTTCCCCACCCAGTGCACCCTGCTGCCAAGCTATTGCTCATCTTCAGGTGACCTAAAGCCAGAACTGATGTGTTTATTCCCTTCTGAGGCTATGCACCCCTTGGTTTCTCCTTGAGCTCTCTATACAACAGAAAACAAAAGCTCCCAATTGGCCTCGAGTCTGCCAGACACAGAACATCTCAGCCCCAGGACAAGGAGAAATTTAGGTTATGTAGATGAAATAATTAGTAAGGTAAGACAGTCCTTCCTTTCACTCCCAAGTACTTTGAGGACATGCTGTCACTTTTCACAGCATAGCTGAGGTGGGAAGGGATCACCAGAGGTGATCCAGGCCAACCTCCCTGCTCCAGCAGGGTCACCTAGAGCACAGCACTCAGCATTGTGTCCAGAGGGCTTTGGGATCTCTCCAGAGGAGACTCCACAAGCTCTCTGGCAGCCTGGGCCAGGCCTCTGCATCCTCACAGTGAAGTTCATCCTCATGTTTAGGTGGAACTGCTGTGTTCCAGTGTGTGCCTGATGCTCTGTGTCCTAGAGCTTGGCACCCTGGAGCAGAGCCTGGCTCCAGCCTCTTGCCACCCTCCCTGCAGCTCCTTCTCTCCATAGCTAATGTCTCCTCTCAGCTTCTCTCCTCCAGGCTAAGCAAGCCCAGCTCCTCAGCCTTCCCTCAGCAGGGAGATGCTCAGCTCCTCAGCATCTTGGTAACCTCTGCTGGACTCCCTGCAGGAGCTCCATGGCTCTCTTGTCCTGTGGAGCCCAGAACTGAACACAGCCAAAGCAGAAAGCACAGAACATGGACTTTGGATCACAGCTTATCTTTGCTCAGGTTTTGCCCCAACCCCATGACAAATGTACTCCTGCCAGACAGGCTGGATCTCTTATGCTGGCTCAGGCAGTGTCTCAGGGAGCTGCACAGCTTCTGCAGACCAGGAACAGTGAACATCAAGGCATGGGTTTAGACACTGATATCAGTGGGGTCTGGGGAGACTTCTGCATCTAACCCATAAGATACATTAACTGCTTGCAAATCTAGGGCAGGTTGGAGGGGCCCTGGGCAGCCTGGCCTATGAATGACAGAAAATACTTACCTTTTTATAATGTGCTATTGAAAGAGGAGCAGAAATTTGGCTATGTGCTTGGATCTGCCCAACCAGCAATGTTAGCTGTGCTTTTGGCTTACAGCCCTAATTCCAATCTCTCCTGTCTGACAAGCAGCAGGAAGGTTAATCTCCTCTGCAGAGAGGAATCCATACTGCAGTTTTAGACAAAACAAGATGATTAAAGCTATTTGTAGGTTGAATAAGCAGAAGCCTTTGGTGGGGGCTGCTGAGCAGGGTTATGTCCAAACAAGCAGCAACAGGACTGCCTCACATTCCTGTTCCTGCTGCTTCCATCCTCCTGCTCCACAGCCCCTGCCAAGAGCTGCTGGGGAGGCACCCACTGAGAGCACAAGCAGTGTGTCACTGGGAGACCTCTGGTTCGATCAGACAACAGGATTTTGGGTGTCATCCTGCAGCCCATAGTGTGAGCCCCTGGGGAGAGCTGCCTGGTGCTGGCTCCCAGGCTGGGGGCAATTCAGAGGGAATGGAAGATAACTTTAATCATACTTTGTTTTTAGAGAGCAAGGTCACTACAGTTATAAAGTTTGAAGGGAAAAAAAACACACCCTCAGTTTGACTAGTGTTTGAACTCTGCTCTTCCCAAGAAGCATACATTTGAAGTACTGAACTCAAGAGATCTTTAAGGTGAAATGTGTTGTGGTAGGGATAGTCTGTCCTTGGAGAGGGGAGAAGGAGCAATCACTCAGCTTATAAAAGAGTTAAGAGAATCTTCCATCTGGTTAAAGGCCTTTCTTGCTGTTTTAGTGATGCTGGATGAGTGGTACCTAGACAGACTCAGAGCCTCACTAAGGTTGGACAAGACCTCTGAAGCATTTCACACAGCCTCACCTGAAGGCTCAAATGCCACAGAGGAATGCTCCTGTCTCTGAGCTGCTGAGTGCAGCTGGGAAGCAGCAGTGGCAGCATCACCATGCTCCTGCTCCCAGAAGTTTTGTCCCAGCTGTAATTACTGAGGAAGTTTTGAATTGAAAACCACCTGAGCTGCATTTTGTGGCTGCATTTACAACCTGACTAGAAGCTTTCCCTGACTCTGCTTTTGGCCTCCCTGCCAAAATAAATAGGTTGTTCTCAGCACATGTCCATGGTGGTTTGTCCTCTGCATGAGCTTCTGGACTAGGTTTGTAATTACACTGCAGTGCTGCTGCTGGTAGCTGTGGTCCTGCATGTGCTAGCTGCAGCTGACTTGCATCTCAGATGTCTGGAGTGCCTGGCCTTGCTGTGCTTTAGGCCAATTCCAGCCCCTCAGGGATGTGAATCACACAATGCTTTGGGTTGAAAGGGACCTTCCAGGTCATCCAGTTCCAACAGCCAGCCATGGGCAGAGATGCCATCCATGTGCCCAGGGCCCATCCAAGCTGCCCTGGAACACTGCCAGGGATGGAGCAAACATCTCTACACAAAGTGCACTCAGTACACTTGATATCAGGACCATCAAGAAAGGCAATCAAATGGAGTTGACTAAATGAGATGTGGCTGGCTCAGAAACACCCTAAACTGCCATTTCCACTTAGTCCTTTTTTGCTTATTTACCATACTGGAGGAAATGTCTCATTTTCCCAAGGAACAGGCAGCACCCAATTCACTGCAACCTGCTACAGCTCCTTAGCACTCAGCCAGGTGACCCAAGAGGAAACACCAAACTGAATTAAATCCATTGAGATCAGTTGCTATAAAACCCATGGGGTTTGTTATTTGGCACATTTAAACCCATTATCCAGTTAATCAATTAGAGAAGAGGATAAGGTGAAATAGTTCTTAAGCATGCTTCAAAGATACTTAAAATCTTATTATATATACATACATTTATCACCTTCTGTGCTCAAGAGCAGCACCTTCAAAGCCTTCCTCTGCTCCGAGCCCAATCTGACTAGTTTCACAACCATTCCCACTACAGAAATACCCTGTTGCTCATCTCTAGCCTTGAAGACATCTTCCCTTGCTCTTCCAAGGCCAGGACAAAACATTTTCTCCCAGCATATCTTCTCAGCTGTCCTCTATGTGCTCACTATCAGACAAAAATTCCACCAAGCTTTAAGCAAGCCCTTTGCTAAAGAAAGGACAATAAGGATCATGTAACCCCAGGTTAAATATATACAATATTTAAAGGGAAAACACACAAGGGAGTTCTTCAATGTGGCAGCAAAAGCTGTCACAGGAAACAGAGGCCACACAGGGCAGGCGCAGGCACTATTTCAAACACAAAGACCATCAAGGGTTTGGAAGATCTTGTGGACAATTCATCTGAAGCAGTAACAAGAGATTTGAAACAAGGACTAGATTATTTTTTTTGCCTTCCCAGTTCAGTATTTCTGATTCTCAAGACATCACACTCAGTCTCAAAGCAGCTGCAGCTCTCACTTCTTTCCAGCACATCTCCAGACACAGCCAAAGCTAAGTGCTATTGTAGCACATACAGTCAGCTCCTGGCTGCTCTCAGCACTTGTAGATACTGCAAGCACTCAGAAATATCACCAATGTGAAGCAGAAGGTCTAGCAGGCAGTTCAAAGTGACACCCAAAGTCCTGTGATAAAAATACTTCATGAATGCATTGCTGATTAGAAGCCAGACCAAGCAAACCACAAAAACTAACATGCTACTAGTTTTTAAAAGACAAAGAGATGCAATTGTAACCCAAGCTTTCCAAAGACAGTTCTGAACTAGGCTGCTGAAGGATGCAGAAGAGCTGTGGGACCATGTGAAACACCATCAGTGGAATCCTAGGAAGATTACCTGGGACTCCTTTGCTCAGAGCTTCATCCTCCTCAGTTTTCTGGGCTTCTGGTCTACAATGCCCCACCTCAAGTTCACCCTAGCCTGGAGATCTTCAACACTCCCTATATTCCAGCAAATAGACACACAGAGTTCATCTAGCTTCTATCTAAATCCATCTCAAATTTGAGCTCCACAGGAGCTTCAATTACAGGGATCAGGAAATCTTACAGAGGTCAGATATCACCAAATTCCTCCTTGGGAACAGAAATAGCTCTGCTTTCATGCTGGATTTTCTTCATCCCACTGAAGGAGCTGAGCATCCTCCTGGAGGAGCAGGAAGGGTTAACACTGAACTCTTCAGAGGTTTCCTCTATTTCCTCTCTGGAGCAAAAACTTTCCTCAGGGAAGAGGTTTTTTTGTTTTGAATTATTCATGGTAACTAGAGAACTAAAAGCTTAGAAGTCTAGCTGTCTAACAACATCATATGATCAGAGAGCTTCTGAGGTCACCTCAGAAAAAAACTTCCAAGCAGTATAAAAGAAACAATTATGTGCAGAACAGAGCCAAATGTGCCTGCAGTGAGGAACTCAGAGGGTTAACTCAAGACAGACACTTCCTCAGGAACCCAGAGCAGCTCAATTCCTTTGCTTGGTGCTGAGACAGAGCAATAAACACTGGGGCTTCAGTCACCTTCCAGAGACCTTTGTGAAGCCTTGAGGAAAGCCCTCGGGAGGAACTGAGCTCCCAAGGACTGACAGGATACTACAAACAGCCACACTGACACAACTCAGGACCCTCTGAACTAAAAGCATCCAAAACCAAACACAAATAAGCCCCAACAAAGTAACAGAGCCATTGTGCCAAGTGTTGAAGCAGCCTCCTGGTGTCAGAGGTCAGTGGAGGCTGCAGCTCTCCCCACAAAGGCTCCTGTTGCCCCTCCACAGCACACCTGCCCCAGGGCTGCACTTGGCTCCCTGAAGGACACAAGGTGTGAGGAGCTAGCTGCATTATTTCTATTCATACACAGAAGCACTCTGCCACACTTTAGAAGCCTGAAGTACATTTTTTTGCCACAGCATCCTCCAAAAACCCCAAAGCAGAAGATACTGCTTTCTTTTAGTAATGTTTACCGTTAAGCTGAGGTTGTATTTTGGTGTAAATGATCTGTAGAAAGGAAACTCACAGCTTGCAGAGTTTCTGCTTTATTTGAGTAACTTGCTAGCTCTAAAGGCCTTACCCTGACAAACATCAAGCTTCCTGAGAACAAGGAGAGCCAGACATGGACCCCATGGCCAGGCAGCAAGAGCCATTGCCTATATTCCCTTCAGAGCAGAAACTGCTGAGCCCTGCTGGCTAAGCTGCCAGGGCTATGACCTGTGAAGGAATACAAGGCTGGGTTTTGCTACCAGAAAAACACCACTGCACCTGGTCTGCTAAAGAGAGAATCAAGATTTATCTCTATCTATTATTTTAGGAGTGATGAGTTAGTAGAATTTGCTGACATTCAAGCCTAGGAGTACAACAGAGAAGCCAAAGTATATTCCAAAGGTTATCAAAAGATGTGCTTGGTTATTTCAGCTTCCCCTCTACACAACTCGTTCAGGTTTTACTGGATGCTCTAATCTCACACATGCAGCAGCCTGGGCTGTGTCAGGAGTGTCCTCTGATCCAGAAGCTTTTGACATCCTGCTGCAGAGGTATCCAGAGTGTCCCCTCTAATAACAGCCTAGGACACCAGGTGTGGCTTTGGAGACTAATCCTGAGCCACCCAGGAAGTGTTTTAATAAGTACAGCAGCCTTCCTGTCAGCCTCCACTGCTCTGGGCCTCCTGCACTGGTTTTGCCCTGACAAAAGCAAGGGAGCCCTAGGACTGAGGAGTAACTTCTCATCTGGCCTGCCCTCCTGCTGTAGCACTGCAATGGAAGAGAAGCCTTGACTTGGTGAGGGATTTTCAGCTTTGCCACCACTGATGCTATTCCAGGTAAGAAAAACACCTTGAAATGCTTTTGGCTTTGGAAAACACCAGGAGGCTAGGGGCTTGCCATCCTGTTGATCCTCAGAGCCCAGCGAGCCAAGAGGACTCTGCCTGGAAGGTGAAACATCTCCTAAGCTCCTCCATGCAGCATGTGCACTCTTGCAGCCCATGCTTTCCCTGTCATGTGGCTGCTCCTGCCTCCAGCCCCCTGCTCAGCACCAGCAGCAGAGAGCTTGGACCTTGGGCAGTTACTCAAACCCTGCTGCTCTCAACTGCCTCCTCCTTACTCATTAAGCTGCACCTAAGATTAGCTTGCAAAGCAGATCTCCATCTCACTGCCACAGTATTCCTGCTAGGAACAGGGCTGCTGGGGTGCTCTTGGCACAGGGAGGAGGTGCTTTTGGTGACCCAGATCAGTGGGATAGCAGGAGCACTGTGAGTAGCCAAAGTCACCAGCAAAGCAGCAATCCACAACAGCCTGCAACAACAAAAACTCCTCCTTCCTGCTGATTCCCATGGGGAGCAAGCATCTTCTAGTGCGGGGCTTCCCAGGCTCTGCTGGATACAAGAGAGGAGTCTTTCCCACAGCACATGTGTCCTCCACATCACCCTCCCAAGCTCAGGCTGAGCAGCAGGGTTAACTGTAGGCTGACAGCTTCCAAGTAACTCCAGCCATTCCCAATGCAGCCCTCACTGCTGTCACATGCAGCATCTTCAACAATAAAACACAGAAAGAGATGCATTTTGATGAAAACTCTCCTTCCAATCCTTAAACTCTGCTCCCACCAGGTGTTCTGCCTGCATCCCTCCACTACCCTTCTCCCTAGACACCACAAAAAGCCCAGCACCTCTTTCACCCTCAGAAAAGCACAGATGGAAGCAGCCAGTTTGACTTGCTCCATTTGCAGCCTGCCCTGGTACACAAGCAGGCCCCAAGGAGCAGGAGAAGCTGCTGCTCCTGTGTGGAGCTGACGCCATGCAAATCCTCCTCAGTGCCAGCACACAAAAGGCAGGATATCCTGGAAGCAGCAGTGGAAAAGGGGGGTGAGGGGGGAAGGCAGGTGCTCTGAGAATAACTTACACAGGGCTTCTCTCAGGATGGCAGCTGAACCTGAATAAAGTCTGATTCAGAGCAAGCAGAAGATGCCCACAAACAGCTGCCCCTGAAGCACCAAGGATCCAGAGCACACCTCCAGGGCACTGTGGATCCTGGAGTGATCCAGCCAGAGAACTGATAGGCAGGAAGAGACAATGCCACCCAGGGAGCCAATCCAGGTGACATGCTAACAACTTCCACTGGAGTATTCATCATGTTGTACACCCTGGTGAACTCCAAATGAACACTATCACATGCATCTGGGTCGAAATTTGACTGCCGTGACACCCAGCAGTGCCAAGAGGTGGGATCAGCTATCTCACAAGCAAGGTCTGCATCCCACGGATGAGTCACTACAGCCTGGAGCAGCACAGCTCCACACCAAGCCATTCCAGTCCCAGCTGGGTGGGAGCCCTTGAAAGGAGAGCTCTGTACCTGGAGAAAGGGAAATCCTCCTTCAGCTCCAGGAAGAGCTTTCAAAACCTCTTCATTCTTCTCCCACATTTGCTTGGTGCTGAAGCACACATACAGACCTTGACAGAGCTACAACAATAGACAAGGCTCTGCAGTTTTCCTAACTTCCCTAGGAACCAGCACAAGCTTCTAGTTTATCTTTAAAGTTCAATATTCCCAACACTTGCAGGAGATGCCTCAGTGAAGTGGTGAGGTGGCAGAAAACAGGGACAATCCACCCTCCTCTTTCAATAGCAGAGTCTTGAAGGCTGCTAGGACATGAGCTTCAAGAGCATACAGTACCCAGACAGCTACCAAACTTGCTTGAAATGCTTCCTGCCATCACTAGGCTAATTCATCACATTACTGAGGTTTTTTCCCTGCAAATGTGTCTACTAGTTCATATTTGGCTTGGTTCTCCTGCTCCTTCAGGTGGGTGATGATACTCACAGAGCTTCCCCTTAAGCAAAGGCCTGAAAAAAGTGAAATTGAAGACTTAGGGGGGAAAAAAACCTCCTGTATTTAGCAGAGGCTTGTGCTTCCCTCACTGTCAGCCTGGAGACTACTGGCTAGAGCTTTGTTAGGTGAGGCTCTGCCTGCCTCCAAGAGTTCATCACCAAGTGAGGCCATGAAACAGAGCAGCTGATGGCACTGAACAAACCAAAGCCACAGGAGCCTCATGCACTGATGTATCCTGCCTGCAGAGTGGAGGAAGCAACAGTTCCTTTGGGGAAGGCTCCTGTCTTACCTGGATCCTCTCAAAGCTCCTTGGCCACTTCCAACAAGATGATGGAAAGAAGAGAGGCTGCTAGAGGGGAACGTGCCAAGTCCTAGGAACACAGGAGCCAATTAGCTTTCATGAATTACAACTAACCACACTTTCAGCTGGCACTCCAAAACCTTCACCTGTCTTGGGGGGAAATGTTTAGCCCAAATGGTGAGGCACTGTGGTCTTATAGCCACAGCAGGCACACTCAGGGTGAGTGCCTGGGCAGCATGTGCCAGCTGAGGAGGACAGCATGGCTCTGAAGGCCAGCCCAAGCATGGCAGGACAGTCCCTGAAGCTAACCTCTTCTGCCTTCAGGCAGCCAAAGCAGCATTCTTCTTCCACTATAATCTTCAAGTGTTCCCTCTTGAAGCTGCTGGGGTCCCTCTGCTCCTCTCAGCTCCCCAGGCTGGCACTGTCCTTCAGCCTTCATGTGTTCCTCAGCACAGAGCTCACCTCCAACTGCTCTTCCTCCCCTGCCAGTTCCCTCTGCCTTGCTTCTACCTCCTCCCCAGGGCTAAGGCAGCAGAGTCACTCAGCAAACAGGCCAGAGGCATAAAGTGCCCTTTGTCCTCCCTCTGCCCTCCCACAGGGATTGGGAAAGAAACAAGGATTAAGCCAGAACACAACTCATCCCAAATAACTTGGGTGCTTTGAAACCATCTGATGCACTCAAACAGTTACAGGAATTACCAATTTATTACTAAAAATAAAGAGTAAAACCTAGGAAATACCAGAACTGCATTTCTTTAAAGGGATACAAAACTCTCGTCCTCCTGCAGAGCTCAGTAACTGATGCAGGACCACAACAAAACGGCTTGTAACTCAAGTGGCAAAGGGTAACTTCACAAAAAGTCATCAAAAGACAATCTTTCCCTTTACACTAGACTGTTGCAGCCCCCAGCAAAGCATCTGCTTGGTGCACTGCACTGCACAAAGCATCTTCACCTTCTGAGCACAGGAAACTTCCTGTCTAAGGTTCCTCTCCCTAGTAAGAAATCAACTTTTTCTTTGAAAAACATGTAGAACTTCAAGGCAGAACACAAAACAAGATGGAAAATTGGTTTCAGATCCTTCCCCTAACCCAAGCTTACAATTTGCTCTGGTATAAATAACCTAAAAACCCCTAAGATGTTACACTCTTTTTCCAAAGCCCACAAAGCATCTCCAGTGACTCCAAAGAACATAAATTAACATATGACATTCATACAGTGACCACAAACTCTATCTCCAGGTCCCTATAAGATGAGATTGAGTGACTGATTTCAGATGCCTGAGAAGATGCAAGAGGACCACAATGGGATGGCAAGAGAAGACAAAGGGCAGCACAGCCCCTCTGAAACTTCTCTTTCTCCTGTCCACTTGCAGCTAAACTCTTTGTTCCCAAGAGCTGCAATTCAAGGCAGCTGTGACAGACAAACTCATTTCTCTGCTGGCTCCCCAGAACTCTGAAATTGGAAGCAATCCTCCTAACCATGGCCACAAGAAGATCAGTTACTGAAGTCTATGAAAACCATCCAAGCCTCTGAGAAGTGATCCCAGCAAAGAGCAAAGCAGCACAATGCACTGATGGGGCAACATGTGTTCCCACAAAGGAATACACAGCTGGCAAGTCTATTTTGGGGGAACAAATGAAAGGAGGAGCAAAACCAGGGCTGGCATCCCTGGAGCATCCACATGAGTAACACTGCTTGCAGTAGAGTAGAGACACACAACACCCTGCAGAATGCCACTGCTGGACCCAGGCACCTGCTCAGGCAAAGGCATCAAGAAGTCACCAAAGCCAAGTTTATTAGGAGCCCACAAAATGAGACACATTTGTCTCATTAGTTTGCCTGCCTATCTTTTTGAATATACCAAAAAAAGCCTCCTGTCCTCCAAAGCAGAGCCCCAAAAGCAAGGCCTGAAACCCCTACCAGTCTCCTTCAGACCTTCTGCCAATTCTGTTGAGCAAAGACATCGATGACAACCCCAAGTCCAACCCAGCCAGAGCTGCTCCAGCACCGAGCAGCCAGCCAGAACTTCTAGAAGCTCAGAGCTCTCTTCAGAGCAGAGTTATCAAACACCAGGAGAGCATGAAGGTTAGATTGGGTCACAAAGCCTTCTCCAGCCCTGCAGACCAGGCACAAGGAAGCAGTGCTTCAGCTTGCTTAGGAGAACACTTATGGTTAATGGGGCAGAAAAATGACCCAAAGAGCACAGAGTGACCCCAGAGCCTGGATCCAGTGTGTACAGATTATACATGGACTGGAAATAGGAGGGTGGGGAAAAGAGATCAACTTACAATTTCCGTGAGCTAACACTGCCATGGTTTTAATTGAGAAAGCTAGGAAGCCCCACAGCAAGCTTTATTGCCTTTATGCTCACACTGCTGGCTCTGTAGTTCCACAGGCACAGGCTTCTAGAACTGTACTGTCACTCAGTAGTTTATTAACTTACACACCATAAAAGCACAGTCAAGCTAAATACCAATTTCTACATTAGCAAGGACAGCATCACAAAGGTTTCTAACTTGTGCTCTTGCCATTTCAGTATTTGCTGTCCCACCTTAGCAGCACTCAGATCTTCTGCAGTTATTGCATGAACTCACTTGAGAGTTACCTTGTGTATTAACAGAGTTTTATGGCATTTAAACAAACACTGCAGGGAGACATTTGCTTATTATGCTTTTCAATTTGCACAAGGGTGATTTTAATCATTAAATAGCTCCTCTTGTTACTAGGCTTCTTTCTTAGCACTCCTCTCTGTCTTGACAAGAAAACACTGCAGATGGCACTGAACTCAGGAGCTCATCTCTACCCTGTTAATTTGTCACCTTTGCCAGAGGAAGAAGCCTCAGTCTTGAGGCCAACCTTTGTACTGGGATGGCTGTGAACCCAGCCCAGAGGTGATGCCAAACCAACTGCAAGGAATTAGATCACCTCAAAGGTCTCTCCCTCCTGAGAGCACCACAGGACACAACTCACAACACTCTACTTCTCTCAAAGGGCTGACAATCAGCAGTATTTAGATGTAATAACAGGTAATAACCATCCTTTAACACACCCTGTATCTATTAGTTTAGCGATCTCATTCCTAGGGGCCTCTGGTGGCATTAGGAATCACTAATTAGGAATCCGAGGGGCAAGCACTAACAACAAACATGCTGCATTTCAAGTTGCACTCCAGTACGTTCAAGTTGCCACTGAGGGGAGGAACCTTTGGAAGTTTTCCTGTTCAGTAAGCAATGGAAGTTTCAGGAACTGGGTGCCAGGTGTTGGTAGCACCTCACACTTCCACAGCTGCTCTCCAAAAGCACAGCCTGCCCGGGCACTTCAGGCACAAACACTCCGTCAGGAGATGCTTTTCAGCTGCACACAGGCTGGGACACAGTTCTGTTCCGTGGCAAGGCTAAGGAGAGTTTGTGAAACAAGGAGAGGAGCTCAGCTGTAACTCAGCATGTTAGAGAGGATGACACCGAAATAAGAAGAATACATTCAACAAACAAACAAACCAAAAACCCACAGGAAATCAATTCCCACGCCAGCTCACTGAAGGAATGAAAGAGGAGTCTCTTTCGCCTGCGGCTGGAGAAGGGCTGGCTACAGCTCTCCCCTCCCCGCCCGCACCAACAGGTCTCTCCCGGGGCGGTACCGGCTCCCCCCGCCCCGAGCCCGGGGCCGCCGTCAGGACACAGCTCGGACCGCGGCCTCACCGGTAACATGTCTCCTTCCTTGCCGAGGCGTAAGGTGAGCGGTGAGCGCTGCCGGGCGCCCCACAGCCCCGTCCCCTGCCCCGAGCAGCCCTCCCAGCCCGCCTTCATTCCCTCGGGAGCGAGCCTCACCCCTCCGGGGAGCACAGCACACCTGCCAGGCCGCACCGCACCGGCACCGGCCGGGAGGAGCCTGTCCAGGGCAGCCAGGCCAGCTCAGCCGGTAACCCCCTCCCCGGCGCCGGGCGGGAGGAGGCGGAGGCGGAGAGACAGCAGGAGGAGGCCCCAAGGGCCTGGTGAGCCGCGTCCTTTACCTGCTGCTGCTGCTGCTGCCACCGCGCTCAGCTCCCAGCTGCCAGCCCTGCTGCTGCCGCCGCGGCTGCTGCGCTGCTCTGCGCCGTCCCGGCCCGGCCCGAGCGGGACGTCAGCGGCAGGGGGGCAGGCCGGAGGCGGGGGCTGCGCAGGGGAGGGGACGAGAAGGAGGAGGCGGTAGATGCGGGGAGGCCTGGCCCCGCTCCCCTTGGCCTTCCCTCGGCACCGGCGTTGCGTGAAGGGCAGGCGCGGGCTGCTACGGCCAAAGCGGGAGCAGAGTCTGCTGCCCCTCGCCCTGCGCCAGGGATGTTGCTGGAGGGGTGGTCTGGGGACGTGGTTGAACTGGGAGAGGTTGGGGGTTTACTGTTTTTTAGCTGGGATTGTTGGTTTGTTTGTTTTTAAACATAAGAGGTCAGTTTTGAGGTTTGTCTTTGGCTTAATTAGCGATTATCCACGAAAGCAAGGTGCACCTTGGAAGTGTGAGATTGGTTAACCCCCTTAGACCCCCTGGCCTGTCCCTGCCCGCACAGACCCATCTCTGGGCACCTGCCTCGAGAGGTTATAGACTCACAGACTCTCCTGAGCTGCAAGGAGCCACAAGGATCATGGAGTCCAACTCCTGTCTCTGCACAGGACAACCCCAAAATCACACCATGTGCCTGTAGGACCTTTTCCAGATGCTTCTGGAATTGTGTCAGCCTTGGAGCCATGACTCTGCCCTGGGGAGCCTGTGCCAGTGCTCCTCCAGCCTCTGGGGGAAGAACCTGCTCCTAAGGTCTCATCTAACCCTCCCCTGGCACAGCTTCATGCTGTTGCCTTGCCTCCTATCTCTGGTGCCCTGAGAGATGTTACACAGATGGGAGCAGTGATGGCTATGGCCAAGGCTCAGTGCCCAAACAGCATCCACCTGCCCCAGCCCTGTCCTCTGTGACAGAACAGGTGCCTTCCCACTGCCTCCACAGTGGCTCTGTGGGATTTCCTTGGCACCTTCCTACCCCATGGCTGGGGTGACTCAGGAGAGTGGCCCAGCTGGACAACATTGCATCACTCTCAGCCACAGCATCAGCCCACTGAGGGCATCCACAGCCACCCCTCCCTGACCAGCCCAGCTGGAGCTCCCCATCCCTCAGCTTTACAAGCATTCATTCCTAGCATTGCCAGGTGCTTTGTCAGCTGTCCTCTGAACACTTCTCTTCATGCAATGCTTCACAAGTGGCACAGTGACCCTGGCTGCAGGCACAAAGCCTCTCTGCTATCAAATTCTTGTGTGTTTTGCTGATAGAGGGAAATGAACCTCATAGCAAAGAAGTTTTTAGGTGGAACTTGCTGTGTTCCAGTTTGTGCCCATTGCCCCTTGGCACCGCTGAGAAGAGCCTGGCCCAACACTCATAATGATGCCTTGGCCTCTTATAGGGGAAAAAGAGAAACCCCAAAGAGTTGTGTAGGGAAAGAGTCTGTCAGGGGTCACTGTGGACATAGACATGGCAAGGAAAATGGGAGTACACAAAAAGCCTGAGTAATCCCACATCCTGGGCAGAGCATGGGTGGAGTTAAATCCTGTGTCCACATTAACATTCCTGCAACTCCTGAAGCCTGCTGTGAGCTTGGTTTGGGGTTTGAAAGGTTCCCCAGGCCTGGGAAGCAGCAAGGGGAAGCTGAGAGCTGCATCTTGGTGTAATTTGGGAATGCTGAACCATTTGGACACATCACCATACTATGCAGCTCCTAGAGAACAGGAGTTGCCTTTGGCATCACCTCTCAGGGCAGGGCTTGGTGTGCTCAGCCTTACTTCTATTTATAAAAGATAAGGATAATTATTATCTGAGGGGGGAAAACAAAGACTGGCCAGCTAAAATGCAAATGTAAATGTGCTGCCTGGATGAAGCCCTTCTGGCAGCAGAGGAGGTATCATGCCAGCAAAGGGACAACAAACTCTGGTGGGTGTAAGCAAGGCTGTCAGTGTCAGTGGGGCCCTGGGAGCCCAGCAGTGCTGAGCTCTCCCCCTCTGAGTGCAGCTCTGCTCTGCTCCCTCTCCTCTCCTCTCCCCTCCCTGAGAAACCTATCAAGAACCTCAGGCATAGCAGTGTCTGCTCTGCAAACCTGCTAGGAAAACACAGCAAAGCTCACACTCAAGCCAAATCTGAGTCCAAGAACCTAAGCAAAGCAGGGGGACAAGATGAAAGAACAAGGCAAAATGTATTTTTTTAATCTCCCTGTGAAAATGTCCATGGGCCAGGGCCTTCCTGAGGCCAGAACTCCACACACTTTACACTCATTTGTTGGCATCCTCTAACTATATAGGAATGGGATGGAATTCCAGGGTCATGTGGCCACCTTAAAATACCTCACAGCTTGTCAGCATCATCTCCTGCAGTTTCCTGCCTGTTGAGTATTGTATCTGAGGGCCTTGATGCTCCCTGAAATTATGTGATTAGCTTCTGAAGAAACTCCACTAGTTTTCCAAGTGTTGGGGTTAGCCCTGCAGAGTTTCCAAGCATGGCTAGGGTAGCTGCCAGCATAAGAGAGCTGTTGCTGGGCTGGAGAAAGAGGAACTTGCTCCTGTGATGGCAAACTAACATTTCTCCATGACTCTATGCTCAGGAACAGAGAAAGAAGATTTGCTGGGATTTCAGCAGTTTTATCTTCCCAGCTCCAAAATGACTTCCTTGAGGAGCAACCTTTGGTTTCTTTCCAGCAGGCCTGCTCTAGATAAGCACCATTCATTTGCTCATGGTGGGAATGATTCACTGGAGCTTGGTGTGCCAGTCTGATTGCCTCTGCTTCCCTGGCACTGATAGTGTTCTGTGCACATGCACAATGGTGTGCACAGCTGGGAAATCAGCCTTTTTCCCCCTCCCTCTTCCACAGAACTGAATCATTAAGGTAGGAGAAGACCTCTAAGATCATGCAGTCCAACAGATTTCATCTGTTACAAGTGTCTTCTTGATTCTGGCACCTGAAGAGCTGAAAGGCAGTGGAGCAGCTGTTGTTGGAAGCCTGGCAATGTCAGTGCTCCTGGAGGATGGGAGCAAGCTCTGCAGCTTCCCAGGGCCTGTCACTGTCCTGTGGTGACATGGACAGGGATTAGTAGTAGTAGTAGTAGCACAACACTGTTTACAAAGCACTTTAGCTTCCATCCCAAGGAAGGGTTAAGTAAGAAACATATCCCATTTGCTTGCATTTCTGTCCTGTTCAGTGTCATCTTCTGTGAGAAACATATTCTAGCAGTGCTCTGCTGGGCTGAGCCTGATTCTCCTGGACTATGGCACTGCCAAGACAAGGAGGTGGTGCAAGCTCCAAAATGAGCACAGCTCTGTTGGAAGCCTCAGTGTGCTCAGTGTCTTAAGCCAGGCCAACAGGGATGGCACCAGGGGCTGCTTAGATGTCTCCTCTGCTCCTGCAGCTACCCTGCAGAGGTGCCCCAGCAGCACATCCATTTTTGATGCTCTGTAATCTAAAACTTCTATAAGAATTCCTAACTGTTATTCTACCCCAGGTGGAAAACAACACCCCCAGGTCCATTTCATCAGGGAGCCAGCTGATACCTGACCCTGCACAACACAGTCCTGCTGCTCCTAAAGCAGCTCTGATCCTCAGCCTTAGAAAAGAATAGACAATTCCTCCTCTCCTCTGTGTGTGTGCTGTCAGATAACTATAAAATACACACATCTAGCCCCCCCACCCCACTGCCTTCCCCTGAGCACTCCAGAACACTCAGAGCTCCATAGTGTCCCCTGGGTCAGGGACTAACAGCTAAGCAGCAGAGGCAGGCAGTGGGGAGCTTGGTAGAGCAGGTCAGGGAGGTTTTAAATAACTCATCAATTCTGTGAGGTTTGGGGTTGTTTTCTATGGTCATATTTTATTACAAAAATAAGTTTCCTGTATTGAACATGTAGATCACCTTGCTGCATGACTGAAGAGCTGGAGACCTTGAACATGAAATGGGACTGAACCCAACAGGTTGTTCACAGCTTTGAGAAAGGGGAGGACAGGAAAGAAGAAGGAAAAAAAGAGGAAGCACCAGGCCATTCCTAGCAAACAGTTCTACAGCATCACATACATTAGAAAAAGGAGAGCTATTACCATCATTATGTTGCTCAAATGTGGATCTATTCCATATAATTAGAACATACCACTGGAAACATTCAGTTTGCAGTTGTCTCTTCTCTGTATTCCCAAGAAAAACTCTTTTCCTTCCTTCTCTACAAGCCACCACTGATTTACTGGTGTCTGGATGAACTCCTGTTCCAGGATGTCAGGTAGACAGGACCCTGCAGGGAGACAATCTGAAATGATTTTATCACAGATCCTCCCTACCCATGGCAGGAATAATGGATACAATTTGGTGGAGGAAGCAACTCAGAGGTGCACACATCACCTGTTGAAGCTGTAGTGCAGCAGATTGCTCCCAGCAAAGAGTCATCTCCTAACCTCTATCTGTGGTGCTCACATATTGTCCAGGGTCTGTGCAAGGAGGAGGAGAGGAGCTAAGGAAGGAAGGAACAAGGGCTCTAAATGCCAGAGGCTAGCAGCCCATGGTTGCCTTGCTCTGGGGGCACTCCCCTCAGCCTCTGGGACACAGAGGGTTCCAGAGGTTCCAGCTGTGCAGAAATGGCCTGGCACTCATGTCATGAGCAGTCACCTTCTCAGGGCTCACTGACAATGGAAACTGGGCGAGAACCTCACGTCCCCAGAATGGATCTGGGGTATAAAAACTCATCTAAGGAGACACAAGAGTACAGCTAATGAATCCTCTGCTGCTTCTCTTTGGGAGAAGGGGAAAAACAAGAAATGACATTGCCAGCATCCAAATCAGGAGAGGAAATACTGTGTGCAAGGAGAGAGAGAAGCTCCCTCCCTTTCCCCATGGGAAGAGACAGTTTCCAGTTCCCTTGGCAGACATCTGTAGCAGCAGAAGGGTGGCAATGCAGATCTCCTTGCACCAAGCATCTCTTGCTTTGTCAGCTGGACACCAAAGCCCTTCTGTGGCAAGGATCCAAGGCTAATGGTTCCATTTAACCACTGTAGAGTGCTGTAAACATCCAAGCACACTGGAAATACCCAAACAAAGGCAACATCTGTCTGATGCTCCCTAGAGCCAAGAAGAAACAAGCAAGCAATGAACACTAGGATTTGGGGTTGGTTTCTTTTTTTTTTGTGTGGATATTACAAAAAATAGTAATCATACACTTTTTGTTGTTGTTCTTTTTTCCATGTTCATTACTTCCATAAAGCACATTATGAATGTAACATTCAGGATTGTAACATAGAAAATGTCAGGTGGGCAATCTGCTATTCCAAGTACACTTACCAAAATACAACTTCAGAATGAAGAAAAAAGTCTCAAAATACACCTGTACAACAACTGGGATCCACAAAAGATGATTCCATAGGAGCACTCAAGATCACTTCATGGAAACCACTCAGATAATACTGTTTTGGGCAGAGAGTATTCTCCCCCCTTGCTGTCCCACTGGAAGAATGGTGAGGGTTTAACTGCAGTGCTTCTCTTCTAAGCAGTGCTCTTAGCTAGGACTCTGCCTACACCTGGGTGCCAGGAGGATGGGAGTCCCCCCCCGCTCTGAGGCCATGCTACTGAGACACTCACCCCTAGCACTGCTTGGAGAGCAAGCACAGCATATCAAGGGCGACTAAAAAGAGTCAAAATAGGAATTAATCCTCTCACTACCAACTCATTCCCTAGGTGTTACTCAAGCCTGCAACCTTACAACTGGACTGGGAAAGAAAAAGTTAACCATTTCATCCTATAAATATTTTCTTTATTTGCTTTAGGTTTAGAAGTTGCTATTTAAGGTCTATTAACAGAAATACATAACAAAAAAAAAAGCTCCCTAACAAGTGGAAAAAAAGTAATTACAAATGCTGAAAAAAGTTGGCCTCATTAACATATGTACAGACTGGCTTACTGAATACACACCTCTGTGGGAATGAAATCATTCTATCACACACATTTATACAGGCATTCCACATTCCCAGGGGACTCTCAGCAAAGAATATGCCAAATCTTTAGTCTGGGCAGACAAAAAAAACGTAGAGTTGAGTTTGGATTGTGGAGCTAACATGCAACAGATACAACATTCAGTCTGAGCTGCTGTTGAGAAGTTGTTCTGTTCTTTCCTGCAAGGATCTTTCCAGTGAACTTGGGTCCTTCTGTCCCTTCTTCTCCTTGCTCTGCTGTTCCTGCAGCTTCAGGATTGTGTTTCTGATTTCTTCTCTTTTGGTTTTCATCCGTGGCCGTGGAAACCAGTCTGTGAGGTTCATTGGTAGCTCAAAACTCAGGATGGGGTTCTGAAAGGAGAGGACAGGGGGATTACAGCCACGAGTTGTGACCTAAACCGCTGGAGAGAACATCCCCCACCTCCTCCTGAAACAAGACCTGTGTGATTTGTACATGTACAAGGAAGGTAAAATCAAGTAGGTTGAGTATGTTCAGAGTAACACTCCTGCAGATCACAGGTGTGCAAAGCACTTGACTGCAGATGTGTGTCAAACTCTTCCAATTGACAAGAAGAGAGAGAAAAGGCTTGTAAGGATACAGCACTCTGACATCAAATCCTAGAGCTGCTTAGGAACCTGCTGTTAAATACTCCTGGTCTCATCAATACTTTTAGGACCACAATCATCTAGCAAAGTCAGCTTGACATGTCACCAGCCCTTTTTTGCACTCAGACTCTTGTCTTGCTAGAGGCCATTCATCCAAAGAGTGAAGAGAAGGATTCTTATCATTATCTACTCCTGGGACACTGCACAACAGTTTCACCCTAAGCAAACAGTTGGTGGAAGGGTGTTTTCTCTCAGAGAAATCCCTGCCTTAGGGTATTCTAGGTTATTTAAGAGCAAATGACATTCATCCACTGAGCCAGCACTAACAAGGCTACTTGGGGAAGAAACATGTTCTGCAGAGGAACATCTCAGGGACTAATGCTGGATCCCAAGAGAACATCAGCACATGGCACTGCAGAACTCCTGTGCTCACCTGACTGCCACTGAGCAGCAGCACCAACAATGACACTACAGAGACAAAACCACAGGCACAAAGGCAACAGGTTTTCCACTGTTTCACTTAGGAAATAGGCCAGAGAAAGGAATAAGAACATGAACAGAAATTAATTAGTGTGGTTACCAATAATAGAAAGAGATTTCACAGGAATCTGGGCTTCTTGTTATTCAGTCTGGTGAAGGGAAGCAGGGACATGGGTCAACACTGCCTCGTTCAGCATCTTCCTCAATGGCCTGGATAAGGCACAGAGTGTTCCCTCAGCAGCTTTGCTGCTGATCCAGCACTGGAGGAGTGGCTGACACCCTGTGAGCCTCTGCTGCCACTCAGCCAGACCTGGAGAGGCTGAGAGCTGGGGGAGAGGAACCTCAGGGAGTTCAACAGGCCAAGGGCAGAGTCCTGCAGCTGGGGAGGAATAAGCCCATGGAGCAGCACACGTTAGGGCTTGAGCTGCTGGACAACACATTCACCCTCAGCCTTTCATTACTGGAATCATTTTAGTAGCTGACATTTGATTGCTGCAGGGCATCCAAACCCCCCCAGGTACCCAAACAAGTATCCATACCTCAAAAAAGCTCTCCACATACTGCAGGATGTACACTCCACAATCACTGAAGTTGTTCTGCTGTGGCACTTTGGGGTTGGAACCTTTCATGACATCTTTGGAAAAGCTTCTTTTGTTGCCTTTCCTGACTTCCCATTCCACCTCTAGGTATCTAGGATAGAAGACCCTGCAGAGTCAAACCTCTGTGCTCTTGCAGATTTAGAGGGGAGGGAAAGAAACCCCACACACCACCCCTCAAAGAAAACCACCCAACCCCCCAAAAAACCAACCCCAAAACCCAGGTAGGAAACTTACTCCCTTAGTGTTTTCACCACATTGGAGCGGGAAGGACCTCTCAGGGAGTCCATGAGTAAAATGCAAGGCCTAGAAGAGCACACAAGCCTTCAGTACACAGTTACTGTCTGGCAAAGGTCATCAGTGCTTAGGCACTGCAGAACCTCTCCTGAAAGGTCCATGCTAACTGTTTGGACACTCACTGTTTGCAGATGGTAGGCTTCAGGTGCCACTGTCCCATCTCTGAATTACAGTTATCATCTACAAGGCCACTGTCATCACTGCTGTCCTCCTGCAGAAGCAACAGGGTTAGGAGCTAAGAGTGAAGCAAAAGAAATCGTTGCTATACTTACCATTTTAACTCAAGACCAACAGCATAAGTTTAAATAAAGAAGTGGGAGTTTTAAATGAAACCATTCCCTGTTGATAAAGCTGGCATTCCCAACTGTTAGTCCCACAGCTTCTCAAATCCTGCCGGAATAACCCAGAGTGCCCAGTGCTACTGATTTAGTCACCACTGGAACTAGAAAGAAGCTGCAACTGGTATTTTCCAAAGCATTTCTGGCTTCATAGAGGTACATCTGGTTATAATCCCCATCATCAGTGCTTTCCCTTGCTAATCTAGACACTTGCTTGGTGGTTCCCTGCCTGTTACCTTTCAGATGAAATAGCACAAAATCTGCCACGAGCTTTCTGCTCCAGAATGCATCAGCTTGGGTCTTAGGGCAAAGGAAATCACACCACCAGGACATTAGATATCACAGCAGGCAAGATCAGTCCTGCTGGGCACATCCTCTGGCCTTTTGATTTCAAGAGTGGTTGCCATGAAGGATATAGTGCTTTTGTTCATTAAACTTCCAAGTTCTTGCATCTAAAAAGCACTAAATCCCCCAGTGATCCATGGCTCCTTACCCCGAGTTCTGCACTGCTAGCACACACCACTGTGTTGTGGAGAAGGAGATGCTTTCCAAGAATGGGAACTCCCCTTCTCAGCATGATTTGGGACTTTTTGGTGAGACTCATGTACCCTTCACTGCCACCCAGGATCCCATGGCAGGAATGCTCAGGCTATGCCATGAAGATGTTACCATACTGGGCACTGAGTTCAGTTCTGAGCTACACTGCAAGCAGGGAACCTGAGCAGCATGTCAGGGGACACAGCTGGCCATGGCCATTCATCCCTGCCTTCACGGCCCTGAGATCACAAACACTCCTCATCCTCCATCTCCAGGGAACTCTAACACAGAAAGGCACTTGCTCAGGTGACAATTACAAGGGGCATGAGGTGGGCTGAGGCTGGATGAAGAGCAGAGGTAGGTTTCAGCACACCCCTGGAGCTGTGCTCTGTGTGCAGATACAGATAGATACATATATATATATTTTTAATACATACTATTTGGAAGTCACTATGAATAGCTGCAGACTTTGGAAAAGAATTCTCTGGCCTGAACTGAAAGGTGAAATATGAATAAATCCTAGCCTGTATCTCTGATAGCCTCCAGCTCTTTACTCTGGACAACTTGGAGTCATGCACCTGAAAGATGAACAGGAAGGCCAATTAGGAAGAGGAAATGTCTAACTCCTCCCTTGCTCACACTGTAGAAGCAGGAGAGCTATGGAATAACATGCTCAGCCCCAGCAGCGAGTCAGGAGAGGACACTCCAATGAGCACTCTTTGCACAGCTCTAAAATCTAAACATCTTCCACTTGGAACAAGAACACTGCTTGATTGTCAATCCATCTGCTTTCCATTTGATGAGGAGAAGCACCAGTGAAAGCCAACACTTAGAAAGGTGTCTGCATTCAGGACATGCAGCTGAAGGAAGAGTTCCTTGCTCTTGGGTCTGGCAGGCATGCATTGCCTTTCAGAGATTGCACTGAAATCACTGGCTCAGTAGAGCAGTTTGCTGCTGAGCACATCAGTGAAGGGATGTCCAGTACTCTCCTGTCAGCTCACCTGCCCCTTCCTGGAGCTGCTCTGGATTTGGCTCTTGCAAAGGTAACTAGCTTTAGACAATGCACATTTACAAGGTGTACACAGCTTTGGAGCTGCCCATCCAAAATATAACACAACAGCTTGTATTTCCCAAACAAGAGTGCTCCAATCTTTACCTGGTTGTCTTGGTCTTCAGAGAAATCTATGAGCTCATCTTCATTGAGTTTACTGCCATCAGCTGAGTCTTCACTATAGTTTAGCCTGATTTTGTGCAATCCATCTGTATCAATCACAGACAGTGGAACATTGAAACATCAAACACCATGTCATCTTTAAGGACCAAAGTGATTTTAAACAGCTCAGATCTGCTCAGGATTGCTCACAACAACTGTGACACAGCTGCCATAACAGTTCCATCATGCAGGTGAACCCAAGTGAAGTTGCCTCTAACTCACACAACAGAAACTGCTCCTTGGTCTGTGAAATGCCTCAAAACCTCTAGAAGCCTAGACTGAAACCCACCAAGAAATTACCCTGCAGTTCCATCAACAGCAGCCCAGGGTTTCTCTAAGAAGAGGAACTAGGGCAATGAAGTAGCTAATTCAAAAAGAGGAGGAGATGTGCACCTGAGAGCACTTGAAGAGAAGAGCTGCAGTGCCACTCTAGAAAGAGGTTAGCAGTGGAGCTCCACAGGGACTCAGTGTCCTTGGAAAGACCTCAGCACAAGAACTAGGCCATGGACTAATGTGCCTCACTGCTGCCTGAGTCCTCAGACAAAAGCTGCTACCAAGAAGAATCACAGCTCACACAGGAGCTGAGCAGTAACAGTGGGCTAGTTCAGGAACTAAAAATGAATCTGCTTGGGATGATTTCTTCAAAGGTATTTATGCACCATCTCCTAACAGCAGTTTGAGATCAAGACACCTAAGGTTAGGCTCCCATGCAGAGCAGGCATCTACTGCATTAGACACCACTAATGACAGCTTCCTCTTCCATGTGCCTGGCAGCACAGGTGACTTACACCACACAGCCAAGCTCAGCTGCCTACAGAGATGCTCAGTGTCCCTCTCAGCAGGCCAGGGAGTCCTGCCTGCACAACGCAAGGATGCCTCTGCTCCACCAAAACCACAGCCACCAAAACAAGGCAATCCTAGCCAAAATGTCAGCACTTTGGTGCACCTAATGCCAGGCAAGGGACAGCTGCAGCATCCAGCACATAGGAGACACCTCACACTGCAGAGATCCCGTGGGCAAGAGCAGTGCCTGACAAAAGGAACAATCAATCCAAACAAGAGCAGATCTACACTCCCTGTGCAAATGAAGCCAGCAGAACACTCTCAGGCACTGCAGGACTGGGTGTGTTCTGCTCTGTGCCTCACAGGGATCCAAACCTTGTCGTGGGCAGAGAAAAATCATCTTTTCCTCCTTCCTTTGCCTTTAAAACTCTGCCAGGCCCTTTGTTCCCTTTGGTGCAAGCGGTGTTCCAGATCCCTGGAATCAGCCTGCACTGCAGGGATGCATGGAGAGAGCCTCTCTAAATGTAGCATGCAGGTCAGCTGAGAGCAATCTATTTTTTGTTGGTTTAGTTATTTTCTTCTCAGTCTTTTTACATACCTTCTTGTCAGGATGGTAAAGAACTTACTGGTGTTGAAGGAAAACCTCAGATCCTCTCAGACCCTGGCATGAAGGTTGCTCACACAACCTTAATTCAGTTCCTCCATGCACACACTTAATGAGGATCCACAGTCAACTAATATTCCTCCTCAACAATGACATCTTAGGGGATGCAAAGTGAGCTCCACAAAATGATTTTGTGTGAGAAAAGGGTCACACAAGTGACAAATTCACCTGCTTTAGGGAGACAGTGGTTTAGCTCCAGCCCTCTGCCAGGAGGTAACAGCCACCAGAACATTTCACACACATTGGCTACAAATCACTCCTCCTGCAAGCACTTCAAGCTCAGCCACACACTAAACTTTACAAGTATGAGGTTTACACAATTGCAGAAGCAGGAGCAGCTGTGGAATCTCCAAACTTTTCATTGCAATGTGCAGCTTTTCCCAGTTACATACCCAGAGATTGGCTAGTAGCTGTGAATTCACCCTGTATACCATTCTCTTCCAGAGTCCTATGGTCTAGTTTATGGCATGCTGATTCCACAGTGTTAGGTTCTTCCACATCACTGTCTATTTGAGTGAGTTTTTTGAAAGTACTTTTTCCCCTGCAAGGACTTCTTCTACAGCATGAGGACTCAGTGTCCTCCAGTTCAGGGCTGGGGTCTATTAAAGCTGTGTGATACTTTTTGGTCAAAGTCTTCTTTGCTGTGGCCTTGGAAGGTGAGTTTTGTGCATCTAGCTCATTTGGCAAAGGAGATGGGGTGCTGCTCTCTCCATCTGAAGAGGAAGATTTGATCTGTGCTGTAGCATTTTCATGATAGTGGGGGTTTGGTTCATATTTGGCTTTCTCTAAACCAGGAAAACAGATGACAGCCAAAAACCAGTGGGCACTGCAAAGGAAGAAGAAGACATTAAAATCCAGCAATGACATGAATGCTCATAGCTAAAGCTCAAGTTGGTAAGACCCAAAGAGAATACTAAGTGCACACACACACACACACACACACTAAATCCTCTCTCCCAAACTGCTGTGCTGAGGCCCTCAGCACTAGAAAGATGAGGACCTCTTAGAGCAGGACCAGAAGAGGCCACAAAGAGGGCTGGAGCACTTCCCCTATGAAGACATGCTGAGAGAGTTGGGGTTGTTCAGCCTGGAGAAGAGAAGGCTCCAGGGAGCCCTTCTTGTGGCCTTGCAGTACCCTTAGGGAGCTCTGGTCTTCAGGAAAGCAGCCTCAGGAGAAGCTCTTACCAACCCTTAGAATGCTAACACTCCGATTCCTGACCCAAGAAAAATCCCCAAACAAAAGGATACCAAGAAAAAGAACAGAGCTCCCAATCCAGGGCAGTAGAGGTTTTCCTTCTGATACTGGTTTATTGTAACTTAAAGATGATCCCATCTATACCAAAAAGATCTCATTGGAAGAAAAAGGAAGGACGGAAAAAGGTAAATCCAAAACTTACCAATAACAACAGCTTAGAAGAACAAACTCCAGAGAATTAGGTAAAACCTTGGAGCCAGAGAAGTTAATTTTTACTCACTATTGCTCCATTAAATGACTCTTTAACTTCTATCGCCTGCAAAAAAGCTGTTTGTTCTCTGAACTTCTCCTTTTAATTGACACTGACAGGCAACTCTCAACTTGAGGATGAGGAAGGGTAAGGCTTTACCAGGAGAATGCACTTCACAGGTCATCTCTACTCACGCTTCATTAATGGGCACAAAGATGAAATCCTTCTCAAAGATGTCAACGTGGCGTGTCCAGGTTTTCACTCGCCCGTGCCGTCTCTGCTGGATCCTGCAAGGAGAACCCAACAGCTCAAGTGGCTCAGCTTCAGACTGAATGCTCGAAGGTTTTTAAGGCATAGTCTATCTTTGTTAAAGGTCTGGATGCTTGCAGGAGTTCTGTTGGTACCCCTGAAGCTCTTGGCAGCAGACTTACGACAGGTTGGAGGTTTCGTGAGTGTTTCTCCTCTCTCTCTGATTAAGGCGTTTGTAGAAGAAGGAACTGAACACATGGATTCTGTCAGCATCTTCTTTCTTCAGTTTTTCAAGTACCAAATACCTAATCAGGTAAAGAGAAACAACCCAAAAATGCGAAAAATTCATGGAGTTGTTAGCCCAAAGTATTCAATCCCAGAGCCAAAAGGAGAGGCAACAGTGCTGCCTCCCCAGCAAACTGCTGCAGGCTCTCACAAACATAACACTAGAGTCAACTAACTAACCCTAGAAACCCAGTATTTGTGTCAATATTTCAAAGCATGAAGTACTCTCCTCAAGGGTTTCTGCTGCTGTTGTGTTTACTTTTATATCATGACAGAAAAGCAGATTTTCCATGGGTTTGGGACATACAACCTACATAGGGAAGATGCTTTGTAACTGAGCCACTACACCTCCCACAGTGCTGCACTGATTTTCTTTTCACCTTTGCATGACTCTAGTAGACTGAAAATTATAGACATGGCCTTTCCATGCAGCATAAACAGCAGCATGGCACAGATTCACACAACCCTAACATCTGCAGCAGCAGCAACAAAAATTCATGTATTATAGCAATCAAAACATATGAACTTCCAGGGAACACACTCTGGAAAAGACAATTTAACTTAACAATGCCTTCCCCCACTCCTTGCAGTTAAAGTTCCTCTTTCAGATACTAAGACATTTTAAAGCAGCTCTTTTCCAATAAGAAGCAATGTCACTGTCAAGAAGGATCAATACACAACAACTCTTAACAACTTGGAGACCAAGTGTTATCAACTGACCTAGGAATCTGTACTGATAGAACATACCAAGGAAGTAAAAGATGACCAGAAACTGATGTAAAATGAAACTTACTTTAAATAAAAATCAATAATAACATCATTTAAAAATTCTCCTTCATTTAGACAGTGGAGGTCTTCGTTGGTCACAGAAATGCCACCTTTAGCTGGAGGAGGTGGATAAACAATCAACCTACAAAGAAAAATACATGCAGCAATTAATAGGAAACACCAAAAAACAAAAAAGCTCAGGAAATGGTTCTAGGGCAAAGACAAACATCTTACTTTTCTATAGGACCAATAAATACTGTATGTGGCTCTCCAATTTCTTCATCCTCATCAAAATAAGGTAACTGCTTGCTCCGCTGCTGCAGCTTGGACTCGGAAGCAACCTTGCAAGAAGAAAGTCCCCATTAAGATCCATGCTGGGCTCCAAGGTGCCAGAGCTGTGGCAAGTGCAGGGAGCTAACATCCCTTGCTGTTCAGGCCTGCTTCAAGTTGGTTGTTTACCTTTCTTGGCTCTTTTAGCACACTTAGGTCTGCACTCATTTCTTGAACAGCCACAGAACTTTCATTTCTGGTTTGAAATACTCTGACTTTACCAGTAGATTAATCTGGAAACAACTGTCCAATTAACAGGACAAATTTCCTGTGCCTTACCAATTCTGACATGGCAACATTACCTGTGGGCCACTGATTGTAAGGTTATACAACCTAGCCAGACTGAAGGGTACTGGGAGTTCACAGACTATTTCCCATAGTCTCATAACCCATGGACCAGTCTGGGGCTCCTCACAGGAAAGCTGGCAGAAGTGGTTTGGATTTGGTTTTGGCTTAGTGCCTAGCATAGTTGTGTTTCTGTAACCCAAATAATGGAATGATTTTTCTCTAAAAGAAAAGCATAATTACATTTTTCAGTTTGTTTTCTCTGTGAGATGGACTTCCTTTGGAGTTGTCCTCCAAGCACTTGGTGAAGGCAACAAGCCTGCCATTGGCTTCTTCAAAGGAGATCTTCACAAAGAAGTCAGAGATATTATTTCTTATACCAATGTCAGTAATAATCTTCTCAAATATGGAGTTGGCATGAGGATCAAGGCTAGTTTCAAAAATCAAAATGATGTACTGCTCTTCTTGGTCTACAACAAAAGCAGAGAGATAATTATTCACTTAAGAAACAAAAGGAAGACAACACAAAATCACAGAATGGTTGGGGTTGGAAGGGACCTTCAAGATGATCTAGTGGGATGCCACCCACTAGACCAGATGCTAGACCCCTGAAATTATACTTAGTTTTAAAGATACATGAAGACCATCTCCTCCTTTTCCAAGCAGGTATTTGTCTACATCACTACAAGCCCCTGGGAAAGCAAGCCAAGCCAACCCACACAAAAGTTTCTAGTGCAGTGCAGGCCTGTAAGCAGAGCAGCACAGAAAGCACAAGTATACCACAAGCTGTCATATCAATGGAAAGGTCTGCATAGAAAACTTAAAAGCAAATTCCATTCATTCAGTACAAATATTAGTGGAAAAAAGTTACACTAAGCTGCCTAAATATTTTAACTAGTGTGTGTCTGGACAAGCAGAAGACTCCAGTTTAGCCAAGGTGCTCTGAAGCGTGCTCCTCATCAACCTGCAGTGGAAACACACCACACCTACCCCAGGCAGCAATGCCAGCTTTAGCCTTTAGAGCACTAATTCATGATCAAACCATTAAAACACAATTTCAAAGGGTTTTACTCACTTTCTCCTTTACATTCATACCAGACATTCTCTTTACTCATCCTCAGCTGCTCTCTGAGGCTGCTGCAGGTTGCTGGCACTGTCTGCAGGAAAACCACGGGCAGCTTGCGCACGCTGCACCATTCACATTTGGTAAGCTCGGAGGTCTGCAGGTTAATCTCTCTGACATCACCTTCTGACTCTAGGAGACAAGCACCACATGCTCAGGGAGGTTGCCTTCACAAATCCCCCCTTGATTTTAACAAGAAATCACTATCTGCTCACTAACCTCCTTCCAAGTTTGGAATTAGCACATAGCCAGGAAGTGAGGATGACCTGAGCTCCCCTCTCACCTCTCCCGAAGTCATTGGAAACACTCTTTTCTTCTCACTAACTTTAATCCAGTTTTTTATTCCACACTATTTCCAGAGATTGACCTTTGCAGCTACGGTTCTGACACTTTACAACAGGTTTTGTCAAACCTTCTTGGTAGATTTATCTTTGACCAAGCTCCCTTATGAAAAACAACTTTACAATGAAGAGGAGAATCAAGACACGCAGAGAAATGACCTCATTGCCTGAGGAAAATCAGGTCCTGCTCTCCATTTGCTACCAAGGAGCAATGACAGCAACACAGTGGATTTTTAACTCTGCAGCTGATGCCAATGTAGAGTATTTGACAGATTTTAATGGATGATAAAAATGGAAGGAAAAAAATGTGTCAAGTCCAAGTTCTTTGAATTTGGTGAAAAGACACAAAATCTTAATACCTTTAATTACTACCTAGATGAGAAAAATGGCTAATGGTAGTCACTTAAAGCTCCAGTTAGGGGCAGCTTTATAATACTAATAAAGTGTTAAAGAGCTAACAGCTTTTACAGGAGGTTAACTCTTGCCTTTGGTTTTTGTTAATAATTTCCAAGACAACCCTTGCAATCATCACCAGAATATCTACAGCTCTTCTACTAGACTGAAGGGGAAGAACTAATGACCCAGAGGCATGCAGCCCACAAATGGCTAAGTCCTGCTGTGAGTTTCCTTTCTGTCAGTGCAAGGCAGAGATAATGCAAGACCACTTTGGTTTTTCTTCACTAGGCAGTTCAGGTCAAATTTATGCTCCATCTTTTTTTCCTTCCTATCCAACTAGAGGTACCCAGTACAATTGATTACATAGCAAACAAACCCAGAGTTGACATTTCATTATGATTCACTTGATAATTATTGAGGGAGAATGAAGGAATTAACACAAACTGAAAGCTGTACTCACCTTCTAGACTTTCCAGGCGTATTTTGATATAATCCAGGCAAAACTGTGGAAGATTACATAACATTGAGATTTCACATCTTCAAACCAAACCTGACCTCATGCCTTTTAACTGTTCTCTGCTCTTTATGGGGCTACCCCAGCCAAGAAGTCTGTGTTTGATGTGGCTTACTGCATACAACTAACATTCATTGTCTCCTTCAAAGTCTTCATGGAATTTAGAAGGTTAACAAAAACCACTGTTGTCCTACAGAAGCAAAATTATTCACCTGCAGGTTCTACCTACCAAAATCCACTTTTTGGGTAGCTGTTGCCTGCAATTTTCTTAACAAATGCCCCAACTAAGCAAGGCAAGAGGGTCTGCAAGGGTTCTGCAGTGCCGATGTCTGTTTGAACACCAGAACTGGACCGGATGTGTTGGTATGCTGGGATTTCTTGGGAATCAGAGACAACCTTACTATGCAGAGACAAAGGCCAAATGTCATTCCAATAGGAAATCAGCCCAAACTGCAGGGAGGTGACTTACAATGACAGGCTCCAGCACCATCCTGCGCAGCGTGCCGATGCGGATGCTCCGGCAGTTGAGGATGACACTCTCACAGGAGCCTTGGTAGCTGAGAGGCACAGCCTCAGGCACAAGCTCCTGGGAGAGAACCTTGCGCCGTTTGATCGGAGTGCTGGACACTATGTTCCCAAACTGCAAAAGAATTGTCAGCCTTTCAGAATGGCTCACGAGGATTGCTGGCTAAAGCAAAGCTCTTTCAAACTCATTTAAGACTAAAGGTCTGGCTCTTTTTCTGTTGGTCAGAGGTATCTCTCTTACTGCAGCACCACCTCAACCAGCTACAGAAGGTAGAAAGTTGCTGAAAGGCTTTTTGAAACACCTTAAAGATGTTTATGTTGCTAGACACAAGAAAAAAACAACCTAAGATGACACTCGTAGACATTTTGTTAACACTTCCAAATCACAACAAATGCTTCTAAAGTTGCCCAAACTGATAATTTCTCTGGGCAGCCCAGCAAAACAAGGTTATCTTGAATGTATTTTGTTTGTTTATATAAACCCATTAATGCTGCAAAAGCACCACAATGCTGAGGGGTTTATTTTTCCCCGAAGTCTTTTAATTTTCAAGGGCCACTCTTGTTCCCAGTGCTCTGTTTTCACGTTGAACTTCCCACATCCCAAGTTTTAGCAGGAACCAGCTGCAATCCTTGTGCAAATCAAGCAGGCCCTTGGCTTTCCCTGCCCAGTCTCAGAGTGCAGACACTCAACACAAGCATCTATGTTAAAAGCAGGATTCAAATTAGGAATGCTTGTAAGAATATATTCTAGGAATACATGTCTTATTTTCTTCCCAGTAGTATGCAAGCAGAGATGCTGCCTGAGGAGCTGCTGAACAAGAAAAGCAATCAAACCCAGTCAGCAATGCAAAACAAGCCTCTACAGTTCCCATTCATGACTTGATTGTTGTTTGCTTGAAACAAAGCATTAAAGAGTACCTGATCTTTCATTCTTGCTTTCCTTGGCAGTGTGACTGCAATTTCTGTCTCTGTTGTTACACTACCTAGTCTCTGTTCTACTCCACAACTGTTCTCCTTCAAGGCTGCTTCCACCTTGCCTGTAGAAGGAGCTGGGGAGGAGCGAGCTGAATCTGCAGGACGAGGTGAAATGCTTTCCATTCTCCTAGTGCTGCCACTATCCTCCTCCTCATCATCATCATCACTAGACAAAACAACTAAACAGAAAATATTACATTCTCAACCACTACATTTCTCTGCAACAGAAGATTTATTTGCAAAGCTAATCAGTGATTAATGGAATTGTCCTGCAGTGCCACAAAAAAAAAGTCCACATTTATCATGCTATTATGATTGATTCATGCTTATTTGGAGTCTGCTCATAGGTGCTCTCTCCCTCGTTTTTATTTCTCATAACTAACTATGCAAGCAATGGGCATTGTTAATCCACACAGAGCAGCCAAAACATTGCTTGGTTAATCAAGAATTAACAGTGAATAATACAATTTAATAGAGAGAAATTATGACTGGAATTGTTTCAAATCAGTAAGACAACAGGGTCCAGTAAACTAAGTATTGGACTAGAAAGTGTCCCAAATTCCAGTAACTTCTCTGCTGTACTCAGAAAAAGCACAAAAATTAACATTTTATGACTTATGAAACTTAAACACATAGCTTAGAGGAAAAGAGAATAAACATAACTAAAAATCAAAGACTGTGCTTCGGGAGAATGAATGATGGAATGCTGCTAGGAATGCTTTCGTTCAAGTTATAAAGTGCAAGTCTTTAACAAAACCAAAAATCATTTCCCCCCCCTCAAAATGTTCACCTTTGTCAGTATGTGGAAAGGAAATGATACAAAGATCTGTCCCTCTTCCCCAACAACACACCCATACAAGAATTCCACCCCAAAGCAGTCACCTAAAATCAGTCTGCAAGGACCACTTCTTCATTACACAGTACGTTGAGTTTCCAGTGTATGGCTATGTTCATTAAAAGGCACTTACTTGGATCATTGAGCTCAGATGGTCTTGTACTCCTCTGTCTTAAGTTCCCTGTGATTTTAGGGTTTTTTGTCCCACTTATCAGACCAACTTTGCCATTCTGTCTTAACATAGAATGTCCTACTTCATTACTCAGGAGAATATCCGTCGGGCTCTTCCCAACAGCAGAACTGTAAAACTTCTTTGTGCTGAAGCCTGTACCTGAAGATTTCTGCCCTGTGGAATTCTGATGGATTGAGGAACGTGACAAAGGTCCCAGAGAGTCACTCAGTGTCATTGTTTGCCTGGAGACTCTCTGCAGGTCCTTGAGAGCAGCACTGTCACAGTGGCGGCACTTGGGCTGGTTGTCACTCGCCCGCCCGCAGCTCGGGCAACCAGGAGAGTAATCCATTTGTTCCAAAAGCTACAGGGGAGACACACACAGTCACTAACTGCAGGAGCACAAAGACAGCATTGCCAAAGCTTGCATTTCATTTCTCTTCAGGCAGTAGATTGACAGTGTATTAGCAATTACAGTAAGCAAACAATAAAATACAGTTTGATTTCTTTTCCACTCAAGATCTGCTCAGTGCTGAGCAACAGCTGAAGGGTGGGGGCAAGAGGATGGAACCAGCATCTTCTGCATGGTGCCCAGGGACAGAACAAGGAGCAATTGGCACCAACTGGAAGCCAGGGGCTTCCAGCTGAACAGGAGGGGAAAATTCTGGGCTGTGAGGGTGCAGAGCCCTGGCCCAGGCTGCCCAGAGAGCTTGGGGAGTCTCCTCTCTGCAGAGATTTCCAAGGCCCCTGGAGGTGATGCTGGGCAAGCTGCTGGGGGGGAGCTGCTGGAGCAGGGGGGATGCACTGGGTGATCCCCAGAGGTCCCTTCCCACCCCTGCCATGCTGGGATTCTGTGGCTCTCTCAGGATCTCTCCTTACTTGATGTAACTACCAATGTAGTATATAGATATATCTGATATATCTGATATAGATATATATCGATGTAGATATATCCTGACTCAGCATCTGTATTGAAATCAACCTGCACAATGATGATGTAGCCTCAGAAACCTCACAATATATCATGTGGGAAAAGATGAGGGTTTCACCTTTCTTAAGCTGATGGCTTGGCATTTTTACCACCGGCACTCAGCTCATGTCTAAGGAAAAGCTACTGCTGCTGCTGTTAAACTTATAGAGATTTCTAAGCTACAGATGGGGAAAAGCAGCAGCTGTAATTATTAAATAGTGTTTACAAATGCACTCTGGAAATGACATCACACTCCTGGAACAACACAGTGCAGTCTGCTGCTGCTTTATCAGGGAACAGTTTGTTTTAGCAGTGTGCTCAGCTCCATGCAATCTGGCTCAAGGACATCAAGCTGCTGATGCTTCTACATGCAGCCCCAGCCCTAAATTCTACATGTGTGCAATGCAAGGAGTAGTTCTGGAAGTTAGTGCCATGGCTTTGGAACAGGAAGGAGTATGCTCAGAGCATTCCTTGCTCCTACAGCTACACCAAGTCCTCTAGCTAGAGCTAAGCTACTGCAGCTGGCCTACAGAGATCAGGCCAGCCACAAGGGATGAAGCTGCTCTCCCTCCTCTCATCCCAACTCCTGTCATCTGTAAGGAAGAGGAACTCTATGACATTTGCTACATCTTCAGCCTGAAAACAAAACAAGCTCTCCAAGAGTAAATATTGTTCCTCTGTTTCACAGACAGCAACCCAAAATGATCAGTTTCTGCTTTATCAACCTGCCAGTCAATCTAAACACTGTTTTTTCCAGTGCAGCATCTGTTTGTTCAAACAAACACTTCAGAGTTACTATCAACACTTAAATAGCTCTATAATTTCTTTTAGTGTAAATCTTTCTCCCAACTTGAGAACATGAACTTATTTTACAACTGAATGTCTGTTTTTTAAAATATGCAGCAGCTTTCAACCCCAGTTTGTTTTTTTCAGAACCTGACCCACCTTTAGCTGAGTTAAGCATTTCTTTGTGGCAGAAGACAGAGCCAAGTCAGACTGATAGGAGTTGCAGTGACGTTTCAGCTGTACCTTCCTCTTAATTTCAGATTCTGGTTCTGATTCTGACTCTTCTGTGTTTTCCATTATACTGTCTGGGAGAGAAAAAGAAGAGAAAAAATGTTAGTTTCTCCTTATATGCTGTTCTAATGATGATCAAGTTAATTCTTCACACACACTCATTAGAACTCAACGCAAACCTCTTTAAACATCCAAACTACACTGCTTCAAGTGTTTCATCATTTGTTGTATGAATAAGAAAAATTCCTCAAGTTAACATGGAAAAAGGTTGCTTTTATTCAGACTATTTCAGCATCTCTCAGTGGCAATTTGCAGCTCAGTGTCTTTGCTGGAGGCTTGGGACTTGAAAATCCACATCAACTCCACTGCAACGAGAATGGAGCATCCACTGCTGAAAGCAGGATTGTGCTGCTGGAGATTTTCACTCCAGGACTGCTGGTGAATGCATTTAGAATAATTACAAGTGTTCTAATTTATTCCTTCAACACAAGCCTCAGCAGTACAGTGCACTACACTGGCACATCCTGGTTTAGATCTATTTACACAACTTATTTCTAAGTTAACTAACTTGTGTGTGGAACTGATGAAGTTCTACTCCCCACTAAGCTGGAAAGGCAGAGCAGCAGAGGTGCTCAGAGCAGACTGCTAAGCAGCTAGAGCAGGCTCACACACTCTGTCTGCTCTAGTGGGGACTTGGCAGGGGCAGGGTAGTGGTTGGACTCCATGAGCTGGGAGATCTTTTCCAACCTTAATGATTCTGTGGCTAAACAGGCTGCAGAAGTATGTC
Organism: Bucco capensis; assembly: GCA_013396975.1. Lineage (NCBI taxonomy): Eukaryota > Metazoa > Chordata > Aves > Piciformes > Bucconidae > Bucco > Bucco capensis. Next base: position 813,479 of record VWZO01018708.1, on the reverse strand, counting down.
AAAAAGGGCAAAATCCTCCCTTCCTGCACAAACTCTTACAAAGCTAGTCCTTGCTATAAGGCTATACAGAGGCATGTTAAAGGTTACACACAGTTTGGCAGCACTCTCACTCAGGCAGCTATTAACAGAAGCTCTTGTGTTGAAGGAACTCTACAAGCATGACTTACCCATTGCTTGAGAGCGTGGTAACCTGATGTGCTCTGCTTCTACCTTCTGAAGCTGAGGGGGGTATTCTTTTCTGCAAAGTCAATGAGACAGATGCTTGTTCTTTGACAGACACCATTAGAACTTAGCCACAATTATAGGTGAGCAAAATCAGCCTGAAATGTCACTGCAAGCTCCGGATAAAACACTTCTCCTATTAGGTGCTATTTGCACACCTCAAACAACACTAGCAGAATGCTAGCAACAGCTACAGTAACGTGTTCCTCATCTAAATCCCTTTGGGCAGTAATCAACAGTTCAGGAGTCTCTCCCTCTCAGGCTGAAGCCTGCATCTCCTTCTCCTCATTCATCAAGTATGAAACAACTGGTATTTTAATATTAAGTAGATTCCACAAGTTCCACAACTTCAAATCAGGAAGAGATGCTCCAAAAGAGATGAAGGAGCTCTGCCATCCAAAACTGGGTCAAAAGATAGAACACCAGAGAGGAAGTCCTAGCTCCTATGTATTTACACTAGGCTTAAGGGTTTATTTCTTCCAGCACAGCATTTCCTAATGCATCACATCATGAAACCTTAGAATTTTCTGCCTTTCTAGGGAGTATTTCTCAAGGTGTTCCCATTTTTATTATTAACTAAGACCTCTGGAAGAAGATTAACCTGCAGTGCCCTTTGGGATACTTCTCAGCCAAGCACAAGCACATTTTGTTGTGTGGAGGGGCTGCAGTGTGCAGGAAAACTCAGGGAGAAAGGAGGCTTGAGAAACAAGGCAGAGTACTTCAGCATCAGTGGCCACAAGCACAGCACAGCCGAGAGGTTAAGTAGTTTATTTGTTACTGATGGTGTTAGATGGCTTTCTGAAACAATTCTGCTCCCTCAAAGAGTGTTTTTAATGCCTACCCACACAAAATCTGAACCAAAATCAGGAACTCAGCACCAATATTTGTTCATAGAAGTAGTGCAGGACCAAAGCTGCAAAACATTAATTACAATACCAGGTAAACTCAAGCTCTTCCTGCAACAGACATGCCTAAAGACTGAGGTAGCCTGGACTGTGGAGAGCCCTGACCCTCTGACACATCTGACAGCACTGACTGAACAGCTCTTGCCCACACACAATGGGGTCACTGATTTAGTATTTTCAGTACACGTTCAAGATTATTGCCATTTACTTTTGCTGATGGAATTGGACCTTAGTATCTTCACTTGGTAGACAGCCCTCTGTGACACACTCCAGCCAAAGAGAGATGAGGTGAGATTTGCCCTCAGTGTTATCTTACAGCTGAGAGTAAGCACACAGGGCACCAGTCCCATCTGGCCCAAAATGTCAGGAGCTACAGCTGCCCTTACCATGATATGAACAATTAAAACTAAACCTAGTAGCTCCTGCCTAACTCATCTTGCCCTGCCAGAACAGCAACAAAAAGCAGGGAGGGAAAAAGGAATATATATCCAGGAGTACTGGATTATAAAGCAGCAGGTGTCTCCACAGGAAAATTAAGACCACCAGCATGCAACTTGGCCCTAGACTCTATGACACACAGTGCCAAATTAACACCATTAATAGCTGAAGGGTTAATTAATAACATTAATTCAGTACAAAGAAACATAGGAAAAGAAATACATGAACTCAAAGCCCAAGCCCTGAGAGGATGATCAAATCCCTTCTCAGAGGGCCAAAACTAATTGTGAGTACCTCTTTGGTAATTCTTGTGAGAAATAACAAAAAGCAGTAAAACCAGAAAGGTTTGATTTTATAGTGACTCTAAAAGAAATCTAGAACACCTTGAATTCAAAAAGAAGAGATTTACATCAGATTTCTGAATGTATTATTATATAGATCATTGTTATTGGTTAGAGGTTACATACACTGAACAATTCCACATGATACTAAGCACATACTGCCAAAACCAACCTAGAGATAGCTACAAACACTCTACACATTGATTACTATCAACAAAACATTTCCACCAACATATAAATTCAAGCTCTATAGGAAGAAAACCAAACTTCTGGTATTTTATATTGGTAATGAACTAGTGACAGCAGTAAAAGAAATGCAAACCAAATGAGAAATGAGCCTGAAATGAGCAATGGAAAACCAGCGTGCCTGGTTTTGCTATCCATATTCTGTTAATTGCTTTAACATAGACATCTGATGAACAGAATGTACACAGCAATGCAGCAACAATCTCAAACCAAGCTGAGATGATGGAGTGAAAGCTGCCAAACACCCTCCTAAGGCATGCTGCAGAACAGATTTATTACACAAAGTCTGCTGCTCTACCAAGAGAATGAGCAGTGAAATCTTCACTTGCACTGGAATTTATCCATTTTCAAACTGGATCTAGAAATACAGATAACATTCCAGTGGCAATGCACCCCCATTACATGGCATTAGCTAGAGATGGGTGGAAAGCTCTTTGGTTTGGTCAATGGCAGTAAGTGACCCACAGAACCAGAACAGAACCAAGCAAGCCCCCCCACTCCCCCCCATGAGCAGAGATGAGTGATTGACTATGCCTGAACCAGCAGTGCTCAAGCACTCAGTGAATTCTCTGATGCTCATTGCCATGCTCATTTCAGCAGCAAGCTTACCTTTCCTTGCGCTCCAGATTGCTTAAAAGATGAAAAAAGAGAGAAAACCATAAGATGCAAAGCCCCATGTGTTGCACATCAAGTCATTAACTATCAACTGTAACTTTTGTTGTCTTTTGCACTCACTGGACTGGTTTTCCAAGGAGCATTCTTCTTTGGCACAGCATTTTTGGAACAGTAGTTATAAATGGACAAACAAACCTTACTTCAGGGCCAGCAATGGTCAGAGGTGTCCACATATAAACTGAAGGAGGGGAAATTTAGATTGGAGATTATGAGGAAGTTCTTTCCCCAGAGAGTGGTTAGGCACTGGCACAGGTTGCCCAGAGAGGTTGTGGCTGCTCCATCCCTGGCAGTGTTCAAGGCCAGGCTGGATGCAGCCCTGGGTGACCTGGGCTAGTGATTGGCATCCCTGCTCAGTGCGGGGAGGTTGGAACTAGATGATCTTTAGGGTCCCTTCCAACCTGAGCCATTCTATGATATAAAAAGTGATTCCTCCTGAACTCAGAACCTGAGTCTCACTTCATTCCCTGCAATCCTAATACAGGACTTGAGACCAAGCCTCATTTCCCATCCCTGATTGCTATGCAGAGGAAGGTAACACAAATTTACATAACAACTTGTTCCCAACTACTCAAAATATAGTCAAGTGTTTAAATCGTGGAGAATAAATAGAAAGCAATACTTAAATATTGAGGAGACCACATGCAATCAGCTACTGGGAAGAGAAGGATAAAAAGAAGCAACCAAGCTCCAAAAGTGTTTAAGAATGAAGTTCACTGGTTTCAGAAGCATCTCCTTTGACATCAGTGAACGTAGCTGGTGCTCACAACTCGGTCCTTTGTACACCAAAACTGATGTAAAAGTAGATCTAACTAAGCACAGCAGGAAGACAACTTGGAAACATTATCTCTCCTGCCTGTCCAAAACTCCCAGTCTGGAATGCTGCAAGCTTTTAACCTCTGGGCACTCTCCTCCCAAATATCAAAAGCCTAACAAACTTGTGTGATGTATGCATTGCACTCACACTGTTCTAAAGCTGAGCAAACTCTAACTGGCTCCTGGTTTAGCAGTCAAATTCAACAGAGTAATCATTTTGCAGAGTAAGATGAACTCATTCTCCTTTTCACTCACAGGAATAGAGCAAACTCCATCTCTTGCTACCCAGAGGAATGGCAGGATTGTAAGTAAGCCAAGTAAGAAGGTAATCCTGATAATCCTACAGAATGCAGCAGGAAAACACATTCCATCTCCACAGTGCTCTGGGAGGAGAGGAAAAGAAATTCAAAACGGAGTGTGAGCACTGCAGTGCAGACTGGGCTGGGGGAATCAGCTAGGGCTGCATAGAAACAATCACCACTGGGTTGCAACTGGGAATTTTAATCTAAAGGAAGCAAAGCTAGGAAGAAAGTATCCAGAATGCCTGATCCTGCACAGTCATCACATTAAAATCATGCAATCAGAGAATTGGTTAGAGTGGAAAAGACCTTTAAGATCACTGAGTCCAACTGGGAAGCTAACCCTGGCAAGTCCACCAAATCCCACATTAATATAATGCAATGAAAAGAATTCTCACTGTCACATCCCAGAAAGCTTGGGCAGATCAGGAATGCCAAGCACAAGTTGCTTGCTGGAGCTCCTGCCCAGGATCTGTTCCTGTGCCAACTCCTAGTCAACAGCATCAGACACAACTCTTCCTCCATGCACTAGCAAGAAGCACAAGTTTCCACCACCTAGGCTAGGCTAAGCTGGATCAGAAGGGAACAAACTTGCATTTCATCCACAGAGTTAACTGGAAAAAGCATGAATAGTTACCAAAGTATTATCTTGAAATGCCAAACTTTGTTGTAGTGGAAACTTAACACTTTTAAGTGTGAGTCAAACAGAGACCCAGCCAGGATTGAAATCAATCTGCATGCACAAAAAGTTAGGGACAGAGGTGAGAAATAATCCAGTATACATTACAAGCTCCAAACCCAACCTGACAGAGATTAGACTACAGTTTCAGCATTACCTAGCCCCAGTGTAATAACAGAATCTGTCCCATCAGTGCCAGAGGCTCAATCTGCTCACAACTGATTTAATATTAGGGCTTTTTTTGGGTTATCCTTTCAATAATCCACTAGAGATTTCAGAACAATATATTAGGTTAGTTAAAACTGTTTTCCCCCTGATGTTACTGATCATCACACCATAAAACCACTCTACAAATGCCAACAGTGTACAGCACCACCACTTTGTGTTGCCTGGAAATTAGTGTAGGAGGAAAAACTCCAACACCTTGCTACTCAATTTCCTTGCTACCAGCTTTTCTTTGCCTTGAGATACACCTGGAATTTTATCCTTGCTTTGCCAGCCACATTCTCTGCATATCCTCCTCTCTGAGGAGACTTCATCAGAATTTACTTTTACACTCAACTATTTTCTGAAGTCAGTAAAAACTAGCAAAAAAATGATATTAAACAAATCCCAAATAACTAAAAATATATGACCCAAAAAATTACCCACTCGTGCAAGCACTGGAATTTTGTATTAGGAGCAGTTTTATAGTCCTATTTTAGTTATTTTTTCCTAACAACTGTCCTCTCTCTCATTCATAAACCAACGTTTTCCATCTCAAGAAGCCTCAAGAGCCCCCTTCATTTTAAATTCCTTTAAAAACAAAAAGAAGTCTGGCAGGAGGCCAGGCTCTATTAATTTTCAATCTTCTAACTCAGATTTAGAAGCTTTTCAAAAGCAGTCAGTTGAGTCAACTGGCCAAAGAGACTGGCATGAGAGCCTCTGCAGTTGCTCTGGGAAGCTCCTCCTCGTGCACTGAGCTGATGCTCTGACATCCTCCAGCAGCAAACCACAGCTTGGGCTTCTTGTGACTCTTTCCTGCCTTCCCAACTCCTAAAATAGCCTTAACATAAGAGTTAATTGCCTGTTGTTAATGTCAGAGAACTACAGTATCAACCCTGCAAGACACCATAGTTAGGAAGATTCAAGCTGACTCTCTAATTCCTTCAGGCAACAGCCAGCTCAGATTCTGCCTGTCACACACATGAAGTCACTACTTCTGGGAGGGTTTTCTCCACCTTGCACTGTAAGCTTACAAAGAAGCAAGTCCCATTGGTGAGAAAGGCAAGCAGGCAAGGCTAACATCCCCTTAGATGAAGAATCCCTGCAAGCTGGAGAAGCCTAGAGCCCTGATGACTGCGTTCTAAGATTATCGAATAAGGTGATAAGTGATAATATGAAGCTTTAGTAGTTCAGATCAACACTCCTGATCCAGAATGTACTGTGCCATCCATTATGTCTCTTTAAGATGCCTCACAGCAAAAGGACAACCAGACAGGCCCTTTCTCCAGGAAACAAGTGTAGCCTTACCTCTGGGCTGCTGTTTTTACTACAGTCTGAGCATGAGCGTGGTGAAACCGGCGACCATGGACCACAGTCACAGGACAAGATATGTTCTGAGGATTTTCACTGCAAACAGACAGAAAAATGGGTTAAGAATAGACTCTGGTGTGTTTGTACATTGCCTAAGTTCAAAACTGTGTTGTCCTGCTTTTATAAGGGCAGCAAAGAAACTCAAAATTCAGTAATGTATTTCTGAATCAGCAACACAACTTGTTAGGATCCTCTGGCAGGCACAAAGCCATTCAGGCTGGAATAAAACAGACATAAAGAATACACACAAGTTCATCTTTCTGTCCTGGAATAAAAAGTTAAGTTTGTTTGTTTGTTTTTTTGCACTTTGTCTCCATCCCAAACCCTGATTATAGGATGACTTCTATGATCTGACTGACCACAGGATAGTCATGAATGTAACAGGACAAGAAAGTCTCTTTTCTAGAATATGAAGTTTAGAAACGTCATAAATGATCTGAGTTAACAGTTCCAACTCCTCAAAACTAACTCGAGAGCATCCCATTCAGCCACCAGCCTCCTGAAAGGTAAACACACTCATCCCACATGCTTCCAAGTCAAGATTCTACAACTCCAGCTGGTCAGTCACCATCCAGACTAATTTAGAGTCAACCTTCTATCTAATGTTGCCACCTGACAAATAAAAAGCTGACAGCTCCCTGCCCTAAATACTTTAGGGTGTCTCAAATCCTCTCTGGCTTCCAGTTAAATGTCTTTGAAAGAGATACTAGACAAGAAAACACAAGCAGAGTGCAGGAATGTCTTCTCAAATGCTTAGGACTTCAGGAGTTTAAACACCCAAGTCTTAACACACCCAACCTCATCTTCTATAATTGTATTTGTTGAATGTGAGCTTTGCCAAACTCCAAAGTTTGGTGCCCCTGCAGCACAGAGAGTTGTTTAGCTGCACTTCTGCTTTGTGCCTCACACTCAGGCAGTGAGAAACTGCAGTAGGTGCTGGAACTGAGGATCACAGCGTGCTGGGTGACAGATCCAGATCTGAGTCACAGCAGACTCTTCTGGGTGGCACACTTAAATGGTTCATATGGTGTCAGATATGCTTCCAAGTAGGACAAAATACAATCTGCTCTATAATCCTGTTCTGTGAATCAGGACATACCCAGTGAAGGCAGAAAATGTACTCATGAAGTCCTAGCAAAGAGCAAAATGGGCACATCTGAGGTGAGGCCTGTGCTGGCAAGGTTCAAGCCAAGTAACATCTAACACTCAAAGCTGGGTGATGTAATGGTCACAAAATCCCTTGAAAGCACAGATGTTCTAGAAGTCTCCAAGAACTTACAATATATTAATGATGCATGTGTCTCTGATGTGATCTCAGTAACAGCAGAATCCTTTCAAGCCTAGGCTCTGATGGAAATGGGGTTACACTATGACATTCTGTCAGCTGAGCCTAGGAACTTGCTAACACCACAGATTCAAGAGGCAAAGCACAGAGGAATCTTGGTGATAATCTCCTGGTATTTTCCTGATGTGCTGCTTAATATTTTGGAAGACCTTGACAGTCAACATTTCTCTCTCTCTCTCTCTCTCTCTCTCATGAGCACAGCTTCTCAAAAAGCAGAGCAGATAATGCAAATGTACAAGTACACAGATTTATATCAGTGAGCAAGTAGGTAAGTAAAGATCAAAGTAGATGCAGTACCTCAGTTTCTTGCTATTTCCCATCATGTTGAGGCCAATTGGGTTCCCTTTGAAAAGCCTCAGGCTCCCAGCTCTGCCTCTCCTTGCATAGGTTTTCATGAAATCACCACTGGTGCCGACAGCTCCAGGCCGACAGCGGAGGGACTGCAAGAGCACCAAGCACAGTCATTAGAGCACTGGCCTCACAGGGAAAAGGGCCAACAACATGAAACCTTACTTGGGCTGCATTTTCAGGCTGCTTTTGTACCAGAACTCTACACCACTACTCACTAGGATTCCTTACTAAACAAAATATGCTCACTGTCCAAGTCTTGGGAAGCATCTTGCAGTTGTAAGTTACTTTAGTACACATAAAAACCCCAGAAGCATGAGTTCTGCCTGTGTGTCTCCTCTAATGTATATACCACCCAGACAGAGTCAGCAACCTGACAGCAAGCAATCCTGGGATGGAACAACTAGTATTTTTAACTAAAAAATGAGAATTGTCTCAACTCCCAACAGTTATTCATGCTCTATAGGAGTAAGAGGAACAAAAACATGAAGGGCAGGCAGAAAGCTCCAGGATATGTTGCTAAAGCAACACAAAAGTGCTGTGCAGTGTTACAAAATGCAAGTAAGAGCCTAGGAAATGTTAAAGACACATTTTCACCAGAGAGAACTCACCTTCCTTTCTTCATTGGGACTGAAAGGCCCATCACTGTCATCTATGCTGAGCAGGTTTGCCTCACTAGAGAGATGCAGGAGAGAAAAGTAAATTCACTGTAATGCAGCAGAGCACCAACAAAACAGTCTAAATACACAAAAGGCTTTTTTCCCTTCCCTCTTTAAATTTAAATGCATCACATACACAACATATTTATCTATATATATATGCTTAAAACAACAGGAACATTAAGCAAGCAACACAGTGATCCAGATGGGTTATGTGAACCTCAGCTTAAGAGTGTACATCAAATATTTCACAGAGAGCACAATTAGAAGGCTGTTATTCCTTCAAAATAGAGAACCCTCACTATGGTTATGGCAATGTTATGGACATTATAAAAGATTCTATACCACCTTATGCATAGATCTAGTCTAAGCCCCCTGCTTCAGCAGGCTCACCCCCAGCAGCTTGCCCAGCATCATCTCCAGCGGCCTTGGGAATCTCTCCAGACAAGGAGACTCCCCAAGCTCTCTGGGCAGCCTGGGCCAGGGCTCTGGTACCCTCACAGCAAAGAACTTTTCCCTAAGTTCTTCCTCATGTTCAGGTAGAACTTCCAATGTTCCAGTGTGTGCCCATTGCCCCTTGGCCTGGCCCTGGGCACCCCTGAGCAGAGTGTGGCCCCAGCCTCTTGCCCCCTGCCCCCTTCAGCTCTTGCTCAGCATGGAGCAGCTCCCCTCTGGCTCTGCTCTGCTCCAGCCTCAGCAGCCCCAGGGCTCTCAGCCTTTCCTCCTGCCACACATGCTCCAGTGCCCTCAGCATCTCCCTAGCCTCTGCTGGACTCTCCAGTAGCTCCTTGTCTCTCCTGAACTGGGGAGCCCAGTACTGGACCCAGGACTCCAGAGGCAGCCTCCAAGTCCTTCAGTTCCAAGTCCCTCTCACCCAGCCTGCTGCCAAAGATTCCCTATTCAAAGATCACCCACTCACAATCATTTTAGTAGGAGGTCATTAGCCACCTATTTTGTGTTCCTCTCCCTGGCAAGGACAATCCAAGCAGACACCCAAGTACTGACCAACAACATGAGCACAGGTCTCACGGTGTAACACAAGAACACAGCCAACCCTCTGAGTGTTGGAATGCTATTTTTGGGCCAGTTCAAAACAAACTTATTGTGTGTCTGCCACAAAAAGCTGGGAGAAGGTCAGCCACTCCAGTGCTGGTGCCTCAGTCACAACCAGGAGATGCATCCAGAGGCTGGCTTCAGATCTCCAGCTGTGTCTCCCAGCACTGCAGCAAGGTCCAAGCACTGCCAGCACCAGCACAGCAGAGTGAAGGACAGTGTTTCCAATGGCCAGAATACAGACTTACTGCACAGCACACTCAGAATACTGGAGGGACACAAAGCTTTAGGACAGAACAACTCTGTCAACTCCATCTGGGAAGCTTTGAAATGTTCTGCTAAGGGAGTTTAGAAAGAAAAGGACAACTTACTGTCATAGCATTTGTTTTCTCAAGATTCCCTTCTGTCAGCACTTGGTTATACAAAGCAAAAATGTATCAGAGAAAGAAAATACAGAAATGATTTCAAAGTGCTCAAAGCTTACAATGCCATGAAGACAAAAAAAGCCCAGGTGTTACCACAAGTAAATATGTGGGCAGCTTAAAACATGCAGTTGTTTGGAAGGAGGAATTGCCTGAAGTGCTGTCAGAGCAAAAATGCAGGATCTCCCCTTTACATCAATTTTCAACCATTGCTTTATCAAGGCTTCTGCATAACTCAGAGGTATAAAAATGAATTACTGAGCTGAGCAGAGAATAAAATTTCAATGCTGGCTACAAGAAAACTCTTTATGGTAGAGAATATTTGAAAGGAATAAAAAATCACTCAGAAATACCATCTGAAAAGCAGGAAACATATGTTCCATGCTCAGTTTGTCAAACTACAGATATCTCATTCTGTGTTCTTAAGTCAACATAAGCTGGTAACAAATGGAAAGCAGGGGTACATTCGGAGAAGAAAAAGAGATGCTATGCTTGCAAATGTGAGTTCCTTTTGTTTCTGAAGACAAGTAAAAAGCAAACACTAACAGCACTGCATGCACTACACTTCAAACATATTGCTGTGCACCAGAAATGGATGGGAAATTGCTAAGACAAAAATGAAGCTCAATGTTATAAAACTAAAGTGTCCTTAGGTCGAGAACTTCTCAAAGAGTGGTTTTAACTTCTGACAGTTCTGGTTTGACAAACCCTCTTACTGCTTACCTCACTCTCCAATGAACTCCTGAACTCCTTCTGTAATAGCTAAACCATGACATTCTTTAATGCTTTTGTAAGATGACAGCATACCCTGCTGCTGCACACTGAATGGGTTTGTGCTTACTCTCCTATCCTCCTTCCAATGGACAATATTTGGCAGAATATTACAAGATACAAATTCAGGTAAGAATTATTCTGGAACTGAACCACAGGATCCAGTTTCTCCTTCCTAGAGAACCACAGTTTACCTGTTAAACTTGTAGGTCCTACTCTCCAAATATCTAAGAGCAACAAATAAACCTAAGATGGATTCCTCATGCATGAAATTTGTTGTTCTTCTTAACAGTTCCTTAGTCTTTTTGGAAATAAACACATTAATATGGAGAAGATATATTAGTAACAATAGACTGTCACAAGGACAAAGTATTCCAAGTACACACAGAGGGGTTAAGTTTTAGCCAAAACCCAAACATACTAAGAAAAATGCTGAGAAACAAAAGCAGCCTTAATTCTACCCTTTGAGACAAGCACAAGAGAGAAAAAGCTAAGGCTTTTAAACTCAGTTTAACTAGAGGCATAGAGCTACTGAAGTGCCCTAGCCATAAGAATGAAGTACTGAGTAGCATCAGCACTAAAGGAGAAGCTGGAGCTGCCTCTCCACTGCCTTGCTCTGCATGTTGATTGTTTCTTGTCTGTGCTCCTCAGGCTCACAGAGTGGCTCCCAAACCAACTGCAGCCCTTCTGAAATGGTGCAAACCCCATCTTCACACAGAAATGGACACTGGAAGGCATTTTTATATGGCAACACTGCTGCAAATAAGCACTGCTTGAAAGACACTTTGCTTAACCACTGAAATGTTTCAAGTATCATATATGGTTTCTTGTTAATAAAGTACAGAAAAGTATTTATGGATAAATAGACACTTTGAATAGCCTAGACAAAAGCATCCTTACTCTTTCTCTGCATCTCCTTCACTTTCTTCTGCATGATCAAAGCTCCAATTATTTTTAAAACCTCCATCTCTCTTGGACTGTGATCTATCCAAAGCTGAAATGAGAACAAGTTGAAGATAAGAACTTGATTCCAAGCTGTTATTAACCAACACAAACTACAGGAGTAAAACAGATGCATTTATTTCCCCCAAATATTTCTTTTGTGAGTGTCAATGTTTAACTCTTATTTAACAAAGTAACTTCATCAGTGCAGTGGTGACTCATTTTCCTAAACAAACACAAGTATCTGTCAACATCTTGATCACTAAAGCAACAAGTTAGCAATCTGTTCAAAATGATGCCAGTACAAAGCTTTCAACTGTTCTAGTGACACCTGTAAATCCAAGAGTTCCTTCTCTGCTAGGAACTATAGGCCACACATAGGAAGAGTCCTCACAGTTATCATTCAAATGACAAAGATTTAATTTCCCCACATCAAAGCAACTGGCAAGTACAGTTTCTTTTCATTTTGTGTTTCAATTCAACCTCTGACACTGACCTGAATTAACAGCTGATATTAACTGAGATGTCAGGGTTAGCATCAAGCAAGTAAAAACCAGAACTCTGTGAGAAGAGCTCAGAAACAGCTGTTTCCTCACTGAGAGCAAACCTGAGGAAGGAAAACTCATTCGGGCAAAAATACCTTGAATATATGCCACTCTCTGCTTAGATAAGAACTCTGCTGCTAGGCTGGAGAGGTACTACAAATTCAGAAAGGAAGCAGAAAGAAAGTTCCAGTGTTCTCAGATGAGAGATAAATATAGGAGAGAGATTTTCCTGTATTACAGGACAAATTGGAGGATAAAAGGTTAGGAGAGGCTAGGGACAATTTCTGAACTGCCAATTTACTCTCCAAATGGGAAAGAGCAGATAAAGCTAACGAGCCATTCTGAGCAAGATGACACTTGAACAGGAGCTCCAGATTTCTGTGGCAAATCAGCATGTGATGTTCATCAGGGATGAGCTCCAATGCTCAAGCCTGCAAGAGTTGTGTAAGCTAAGCAGAACACAGCAGGAAGCTTTACAGTATATGATGCATCTGCTTTGCACACTTGTGCTGTTAGACTTAGAGCTGCACTGTGGGATCCATCTTCATCAAGGGAGCTAAGGCTGTGCAACTGAGCCCACAGCAGCACTCCACAAACAGCAAGCTATTTATAGAAAGTGCTGGAAGGCATTTATATACAGAATAAGGTTAATAACCCAGCCTAACTACCTGGAAATCAGGCAAGCAATGCCAGGTTCGATGCAGTAATTGGAACATCAGGTTGAAATAAAGCACTATCGACAGCCCAAAAGGAAGAAGAAAAGCAAACAAACAAGAATTTGTATTATTGGACACTTCTGGATTTACCCTGCAAATGCTCCAAGATTGGCATTATTGGCAGAAAAATGTACACAAAATCCAGAAAGGTTCCATGACTTCTACAAGAAAATAACTTGGAAATGTCAGGACAAAAGAAACTCTAAAATGTCATTAAACTAGAAAAAAATCAAGACATTTCTTGGATGATGTCAATTGTTCAAAAATCACCTGAAATAAACAGCAAAAAAGCACACAAAACCTCAACATAGCCTCAATAATTTGGTCAACTGAAAAAGGCAAATCTCATACAAATCTGAGTAGGGAAAGGCAAAAAGGACGAGGGAAGAGTTAAACTCTAAGCTGTGAGAAACATTTGCATTTGCCTTTCTGTGGAGCCCAAAGACCTGCTTTTCCCCGTTGTTCTTAGTGACCCTGGCAAGCTTTCATCCCCATCTGAGAGGGCAGTCAGCTGGACTAGATGGCTGATATGGCTGAAAAGTAATACAGATTAGCTCCAGCAACATCTCCTCCCTTCCCCCCCTCCCAGGATTAGTTTTCTGCCAGTTTAGTTCCTTCAGCCAGCAGGCCATGAAGGCAGAGCAGTGCCTGTGTTGACTCAGGGCACTGAGGCATGATGCAGTGCAACCGCAGCAGTGCATTACAAACACAGAAATCTCGGCATTGCAAGTATCAAACTTCACTTGACCTAAAAACAGGGAGTTTAAGAGACACTGACAAATGATAACTAACTCATAGGCTGTTAAAATTCACTCAAGCTTGATTTTTAAAGGCTAAAAAAATAACTTTTAACACCCCTGGAAAGATAAACCTTTTCTTAGTAATTACTTCTAACAGCAGCGAAGATCAAGAAGTGCTATAGAGAATTCCAGCATGGTAGGGGCTGGAAGGGACCTCTGGAATCACCCAGTGCATCCCCCCTGCTCCAGCAGGGTCATCCACAGCAGCTTGCCCAGCATCACCTCCAGGGGCCTTGGCAATCTCTGCAGAGAAGGAGACTCCCCAAGCTCTCTGGGCAGCCTGGGCCAGGGCTCTGCACTGTCCTACTAAACAAGTTTCTCCTCCTGCTCAGCTGGAAGCTCCTGGCTTCCAGTGTGTGCCCATTGCCCCTTGGCCTGGCCCTGGGCACAGTGAGCAGAGTCTGGCCCCAGCCTCTTGCCCTCACCCTTTCACTTTTGAAAGTTCTTTCCCAGTTGGAAAGGCTTCCTTACATTGCCTCTTGAGCAGTGAGCCTTGGCAGAAATGAAGTTCCAATGGACTCCAGTAGTGCTCCTAAAAGAAGTGAGCCTCAGGAATTGCAAAGGCAATTGTAAACATGAACCCTAACATCTACTGCATAGTTCAAATTCTCATCTAATGGGTTCCTCAGTAATCTTTCTGTTAAGCTGTCCTATTAAATTCTGTAATCAGCAAGATAGTCACATTTTCCTGAGCAAGCCATAATAATTGGATATGCCAAAGAAATACAGCATTATATCCTATAACATTAATAAAAATACATCAGTAGAATGAATTCCAGTACAAAGCAAAGCAACTGCATGGCACTGGATTAAAAACCTCATGAAAGTAACAAACGTTTCTGCAGCTGTTTCTTGCAGACATCAATTTCTAAGACTACACAATATTAACCACGTCATACAGTTCTGCTTTACCACACCAGCAAAATATTATTGGTATTTATCATTCCTGAAACGTCACTGTGGCAAGTCTTGTTAAAACAAACACCAACCCAAAGGGCAACAACAACAAAAAGCCTCAAACCACTGAAGTAACCAGGGAGACTTCCAGCTTATATGGTCTGAAAAAAAACAAACAAGCCCAGAATTTTCTGAATCATGACTCTTCTTTATTTAGTATCATTCAAGATTCAGTCAAAGAAAGATATCCTAAATTCAATGCCTTTCCAACTTGTTCCTTCACAGGAGTTACTGAGACATGCACTCAGAAAGCTTTCCTTGCCTCTTGCAGCACTTCCAGCACTTGGTCATTAACAAAAAGTTTTGAAGAGCTGGGAAGAGTAACCACAGCTGGTTCATTCATTCCCTCCAGCCTTCACCATGAACTTGTTCTGCACAGAAGTTATTTTAAATAACTGAATTTCCTGGGCAGAATAAAGCTGCCGTGACACAAAAGTATTTCTTCTAGAGTTGATGTTACTTATTCCACCTTAACCTGACTTATCAGCTCACCAGAGGGAGATGGAAAGGGGAATATCCTGCTCCTCTCCCACCCAGAGTCTGTCTGCTCTCCTCAAGCCAAGCCATGGTCCTGCCCCTCACACTTGCCCTTCAGTGAGCAAATTCAACAGAGGTTTGGCCAAGTGCCAGTCAGGCAAGACAGCACACAGCAAGCTCAACCTCTCTGGCAACAAACTGCTGAGTCTCAGGGGTGATGAACAGAAGGAGACACACCAGGAGGCTGCAATTTGGGAGTGGGGAAGCAAAGAGGAAGAGAAGCAGACCTCTCCCTCTCCCCCACCTGAGCAGTAAGTCCTAGGAACACAGAGCTGTGACACCTAGCTCCCTCTAATCAGCTAATAGTGTTCTGTTTGTCCCTATGCCCAAACCAGTTAACAACTGTAAGCCTTGCAATGAGAACCAGTAAGCAGCTGGCATGCAGCTCTGCATCCAAAATGGAGCTGCAGCACAGCAAGATAAAAGCATGATAAAGTCATGGCAGATAGAATATTTTCAGGAGTTCTAGCTGAACATAAACTCCACTCTGCTCATTTTTATTACTCCTGTCAGAGACTACTCAGAGGACCACTAAGGTTGGAGAAGACCTCCAAGATCATCAAATCCAACCATTAACCTAACACTGCCAGGTCACCACTAAACTACTGTCCCTCAGCACCACATCTCCATGTCTTTTCAAGCTCTCCAGGGATGGTGACTCCACCACTGCCCTGGGCAGCCTGGGGCAGAGCCTGACAATTCTTTTGGCCAAGAATGGACCCCCAGGGCCCCTAACAAAACCGTAGCTGGGGGTCCTGCAGCTGGCACAGCTGCTGGCACCTGATGGGCGCTGGACACCCTGCCCTGAGGGAGTCTGCTGGCAGACAACTGCCAAGCTGCTTCTACTGCTGCTAAGCGGTAGTCTACAGAGTTTTCTCTATGGTTATTAGGAAACCTGTAGGCAAGAAAATGGAATGAAAACCGAGCAAATTGCTGTCATGACTGCACTGCCATCTCTCAGCAGCTCTGAAGGTAGGGAGTGGCAACATTCCTTAGAAAGAAGGTCTCAGAAAGAAACTTCACCTGGCTCTCAGGATCACTACAGTAACCACCAGAGGATGGAGAAAAGAGAACAGGAAGGAAGGAAAAGTTTCTCCTTTCTCTTGAAAAATAGATGCACTTAGGAGTAGTTTGAAAAGTTTGCCTGTTATCTACTGCAAGAACAAACTTGAAATTTAAGGCTGGGAAAGACAAATCACAATTTCCTTGCAATTCAGTAATACCCAAAGAGGCAGAATGTAACAAGAGTGCTCACAATCATTACCATGGGTAATGATCACTAGTACTCTCCACTCCTACATGTTGAAATCAAAACAGACTTGCTACCATTGCTTGATATTTGAGGTGTGACTATCAACTGAAAAATACAGCAAAGCCTGCAGATGGGAATCTCTGATCAGTGAATTGTTAGTCCTCCAAATCAGGGAAGGATTCTCATGCAACAGGAGAAAACAAGAGAAAAGTTTGACTAATTCCACTTGCAAAGTAGCTTAAA
This sequence comes from Bucco capensis, assembly GCA_013396975.1. Taxonomy (NCBI): domain Eukaryota; kingdom Metazoa; phylum Chordata; class Aves; order Piciformes; family Bucconidae; genus Bucco; species Bucco capensis. The sequence goes on along the minus strand of VWZO01018708.1, from coordinate 796,696 downwards.
TAACCAAAATAAGGAACTCTCCACACTCCTGAATTGTAGCAGTCCTGATAGTTCAAGAGAGGTAAAAACCCAGGCCATGTACATCAAGGTATGTGATGGATTGCCATTATTAGCACTGCTCCAGGATGATAACAAATGCAGCACTGAACAGACTCAAGCATTACAGTTCCAGGAATCTTTTTCACCTTTTCCATAAAACAGGCTATGCAACCCAGCATAAAAAATGGTGACACATTAGATATACAAAACTGGACACCAACCATGTCCTAGTATGAATCGCTGTGTTCAAGAACGGCTTTAGCAGCAATAAAGGCAACAGAGAAATCCATCAAGGAAAACCATTCCAGAAAGACCTTTCTTTTTTTCTTGGAGAATGAAATAATAGAAATACTAAGAGGAAGCACTTTTAGAGCAGAATGAGAGCCATTTTTCTTCAGAGTAACACATGAAAGACAAGTAGCATCTTCCTGGACACAAGGAATCAAAATGCTGAACAACTGTCATAGAATCATAAAGGTTGGGAAAGACCTCCAAGATCACCAAGCCCAACTGTTAACCTAACATTGCCAAGTCTGTCATTAAACCATGTCCCTAAGTGCCATATATACACATTTTTTGAACACTTATCCTACTTAAAGCAATTCATTTCACTTAACTGTGTGCTTAAGTCTGAGTGATAGTCAACATAAGCATGACAGCACCAGAAGTTTCTGTGTACATACAGATATACATCCATAGCTAGATATTTGAGCAGCACCTTTTCCATTAGAACATCTCTTTGGCACAGAATTCATTTGGTTTGTGCATCCTGGCAGAGATGGACAGAGGAGTCCTCCCTTCCCTCTCTACCAGCCTTTAACAGAGCACTACCCAAACCATCAAGTATGAATGGTTTATTCATAGTTGCTGCTTTCACAGGCTATAAGAAAGTTCATGAAATATACAGACTACCTATAGATAAAACACTAGGCTTATCATCATCATCTTGCAACACAAGTTGCAATATTTCCTACTCTACATACTTCTACCCATTTTTGTCCACCTTACATTTGTTTCATAAATCTGGCACTTTCCTGCTGGTGTAGCCTTTGGATAACAGCAGTTTCAACATCATTAGGTTGACCTAATGTGTTGCTACATGTTTCCAGATTACAGATTGCCAAAGAATCCATATATATATTTTATGCCTTTACTTTTTCCTATGAAGTCAACACTTCTCACAAGAACCTCTCAATGTCTGAAAGACTTCTTTTTCCTTTGCTTCAAATCAGTACAGCGTTTACCAGCTCTTGCTAGATCTGCTCCAGTACTATCAGCCCATTTGGACCTGGGCTACCCTCAGATATTTGTGGTGACCATTATCCACACTAGGCTTTCTCCACAGGTGCATGCTCACATGCACACTCTTAGACTTTCTATCACATCATCAGTCCTAAACCAACACGTCTCCATGTAAAGAGGAAACACAAAACCACTTGATAGCTCAGTGGAATATCCAAGCTTCCCATGGGGATGCTATCCAGTGCCCTGTTGCTCCTGCTGTTGGAAAGAGACGTCCTAAGGAAAAAAAATCTGTCTATTGCACATGAAATCTGTCTTTTCTTGGCCACCTGTCCAACCAGCAAGTAGCCAAGGTGCGCAGAGGAGACAGTGACTTAGTCATCACCCTGTCACTTTCAGCTGTCTGCACAAACCTCACTATATGCTGCAGAGAGAGTTCAGGGGAGTGCCTGCATTTCACCAGCAAACAGGTTAAAGGTAGAAGGGAGCTACGGTTGCAGCCCTTATTAACCAGAAAGAGCTCCTGCACATCAGACTAATGATTCAAAAGAACAAGCAGCATTTTGTTCAGGCAGTACTTCTATTCCAGAACATCCAGTAATAAAAAATAAACCCAAACATTCTGCAGCAAGAAAAAAATGTGCAAGAAGCACGTTCTGTATAATACAGGTACTGCAAAATCCCCACTGCTGAACTTATCCCGACTTGAAAAACTCTACTGATGAGGACTAATTGATTCCATTAACATAACATTTTCTTCATTATCATCACAATAATTTAGCAGACTATTGGCCTGTATCATCAGGATATGTGCTTAGAGCAATTCTGTAAGGCTACAACAGCGGATTTCTTTAAATTGGTGAAACTGTAAAGGCTCAACAGATAAACATATTCGAATTTCAGGAGACTTTCTGCATAATAATTAAGAGCTTTACAGTGACAAAAAGACCCACCAAAGCCGTACATCAGAAATAAAATTACTCAAGGCTTTAGAAACGCTCAACGTTTCTTTCAGTTGCAGCTGACAGATTCATCATCATCTTCGTATCACAAAGGTAAAAACGGCCACACAATTGACGTCAGTCCCAAACCTTTAAAGTAGCATTTTAGAAGCAGAGAAGACTGATTTCATGATGGGGGAAAGGGTAAGGGCTAGGCCGGGGCCTGGGAGCAGGCTGCAGGCAGGGCAATGCAGCGAGGAGGCGGCACAGCAATGCTCGCGCCCCCTCCTCAGCCAGCGCTGCCGCCGCCCGGCCGCCCACCACCCACCGCCCCTCCGGGAGAGGATTCCCCCCGCTGCAGAGCCGGCCCTGCCGCACCGAGCCCGGGCTGCTCCCACCGCTCTGCCCCTACAAAGAAAACACTGCGCTTCCAAAGCCTCGGAACGCGAAAAGGGAGAAAAACATGAAATCCAATCGCCCTCACTAACCCCTCCCTCAAAAGCAGGTCTTTCTTCACCAAATCCAACCACCCTTTACGGCACCCACCCTTCCCCCACCGCGAAGCCACCCCTCATTGTCGTCGTCCCCCAAAGGGGACCCATTTCCCCCCCC